>JAPEVC010000100.1:0-124649 GCA_027946555.1 Gnomoniopsis sp. IMI 355080
GGGGGTGGGTTCTGCTTTGCTCCACAAAAGCACCCTATGCCTTTTAGCGGCCCACATGCCCGTGTGGCACGCCTAGGCGCCTGAAAAGTGGGCGTGATCAAGGGCATTGCGTGTGGTGCCTGGGGGGCTTTTTGCGCTTGTGCCTGAGCCTGTGCCTGGAATTCCTCCTGTCTTTCCAGAACATTGATCTCTAGCCAAGGCCCCCAGGGCAAGGGCCCAGGCTCAGCTCCTTTCCACCCACACTGACTTCCATCGTACTCTCGTACTCTCAAACTCCATATCCACATACTCAACACCACAACTGCTGTCCTCGTGGTTCCTCTTCCTTCTGGTTGTTTCTTGCTTTCTTTTTGAAACGTTGAGACCGCATAGCGATTATAGCTTGCTCTCTTCCTAAAGTCATACTGGTGATTCCAGTCTGTCTTTTTCCTCGCCGGTTCTTGCCGACCAGTCTCTACTCTTCGTCTCGAGTCTTTGGCATGCGACAGCGCATGAGTTGGGGTTGAGGATTCGGCGGACTATCAACAAGGACTCCCTCAAACATAAACGCTTCTTTCTGGTCACCAGCCCCGAGAATTATTCGACGTATTATAAGACAGGTATGGTCTTCCCCTGGCTGCAGTGTTCCGAGTGCGCGCAGGATCTCCATACACGCTCAAATAATTCCTGCGCTCGGGCTGGGTTCTTCACCGCATCTCGACCAAGAGCCGTTCCCGTCTCCGTCCGCAGTCCTTTCAGTCCCCATCCGCACCAAAAGGCGGCCACTCATACCATTGTTTCTGTGTCGGCTTCCCCGTTACTGACATGGCTCATTCTTATTTCCAGCGCCCTTTAGCAGTTGGCATTGTACCACCAAGCTTTCGAAACGCCCCCAAATCTTTGGTATCTGGCGGTGTGGACGCTCTCGACGAATTACATCATCGCAAGCGTCTTGGAGGACATCTCGGTGCTTCACAGAACAGCACACCACGCGCACTTCCTTGTTACTAATGCTTCAGCTGCTCTTGCAGCTCCACAAGAACCGAGTGACGTCTTAAGAACCAGCTCACTTTGATTTCCCCTGGACGCTGCATTCACTTGAGGCCTCCCTGTGGCCTCTTGGTCAGTCGCCACGACCACGGATCACCATCTCTTCTTTCCACTAAGAGGCATGTTGGAGACGTCGCGACATCTATCAAGTCGAGACCATCTCTCGACTTCGTCTAATCCTCCAGACCGCTTCCACGGGCCATAGTGATCTGTCGCTCAATCCGACTTGCGACAGGCCGTCCTTGTGGAGTACGCTTGCACCGTCAATTGGGCTGTCACCCAGCTCATAAGGGCACTGAACCCATTCTTGAGAATATTTTCAGTCGAAGGAAAACCGTAATTCGCAAACCATGTTGGAGTAAGGACGACTTGCGACGGTCTGTCAGCGAAATTTCCGCAACCCGAACCGCATCCAGCCGCTGGTTATCACGGAACTCGATTCAGCATGGCCAACGAGTCCATAGATCTCGCCGAGGTCTTGGCCATGTTGCTACCTCCGGGCCTTGTTTTTGAAGACCCTGCGGCCTATGCCAAACTTGCAGTCTTGCCCGCTGTCCCATGGGAGGACATACACAAACTCTGGAACAGTATGGTGGCACCACGCAGCTGAATAGGATGTCAAAATAGTGTGAATGCTAACGCTCATCTATAGACTCTACCTCGAGGTACAAGAAGTTCCAGGACCCAACCTCATGTCGCCTGGAGCATTTCTGGTGGCACGTCTGGGCGAGTGATCGGCGAGATCTGAGCGGGAAGACGCTCGCAAGACTATGGCAAGACATCGCGACCGGCCCAACGATCGCCCCGTTGATAGGGCCTCCGAGGCCACCTCTGGTAGGATGCAGCCGCCCTCCATGATCTATCGCTTTCCTGAACTGACTCGCTTGAACAGATTCCGCATACGAGGAGTATGCATGAGTCCGATCGCATGGGATCTTCCGACGCACAGCACCCTGAGGGAGCACAGCAAGCAACAGTATCACTGCAAGATAAATTGGCACAGAACAACCTTACGCCTTCCTCGTCGAGACCGCCACCAGCTCACCCAATTTTGAAGAAGCCTAGGGGACCTTCAAATTCGGGCCCGAGACCAACAGCGCGGTTTGTCGATGTTCCTGAGTCTGAAGACGACACACAGCAGCAGAGCAGCGACTCCCAGCAGACAGGGAGTGGAAGTGGCGCAAGTAGTGGCGCAAGTCAGTCGGGCAGCCCGGCGAAGAAGCAGACCCCGGCAAGGTCCAAGTCTCCGGCGCCAAAGGGAGAGAAGAAAACATCAAAGAAATTTGTGGCATCCAAGGTCCCAGGAAAAAGACGGCCTGTTCTACCTCGAAGACAGAGCTCTCAGTCGTCTGCTGGATCAGTGGCTTCTGACAGCAGCTCGAGGGACGGACGGTCCTCCACAACTAATCAAACTAGCCAGCAGGAATTCCTAAAGTCGCCCACCGAAGTTACCTTTTCCGACGGCCAGGGAAGTTACCGACTACCGACGCACGACGAAGAACCAATACCAAGCTCACGAACACTTGGCAATCGTCAGGCAGTAGAGTCCGATCCAGCGAAGCCGACGATAGTAAGGACGAGTCCACAACCAGACTTGCGCAATTCAACAAAGACTACGGCGTCTAAACGTACTCCGTCACCTCTGACCCGGGGATATAGTGCAGAAGAAAGCGGTGTGGGCACACCAGGTAGCACGAAAGAATCACAGCAAAGCGCGAAGAGGGCTGGGAAGCAGCCGGGGGTCCTGCCCCAAGGTCGAAACAACAATCCCCTGGGTATTTATAATGCGACTGGATCAGTTGCGGCACTGCAAACAGAACCAGCTACCGCAGAACAATCTGTCTCGTTAAACCAGTCCAATGGGAACGAGGAAACCTCGAATACAGGCTCCGAAAGCCAAATAACACGCAGCCCGCAAGACAATTCAGGTACAGCCCCTCGGATGTCTCGAACACAATCAAATGAGTCGAAGCGAATGAGCGCTGAACCGGTTCCCTCGTCGTTCTTCAAGTCACCCAGCGTGGTTGGTATGTCCAAGTTCGCCGTGAAGGGAGGATTCGATTTCGAGGTCCCACAACCGCGACCTTCGGAAGAGGACCTGCCGCCCCTTGGCATGTTGGACCCGGATATCCCAAAGGCATCGGTTCTCGACTCCAAGTTCGCCCCTACGCAGCCGACTCCTACCTCGGCACCGGCACCGGCCATGGCCCGCTCGAAGTCCCAGTTGACTCTGCTCCTAGAGCTCGACAAGGAACGCAGCGAGAGGAACAGGAGCTCCAGTGGCACCTCACTCCGGGGCGGCAACAAGGATCATGGAAAGCAGCGTCTCGACAACAAGAAATAGACCAGAATGGTCGAATATGCATTTTGGGGAGCGTGGACCCACGCTGAGTGGGTTGATTCTGAGACTACCAGCATCACTTTTCTTCAACACATTCTGGCATGGCACGGGCGTTGGAAGAGAGCGAAAAAAATAAACAAGCCCACATTAATCTATGAGCGAACACGAGGGATTACAGCGGGTGCCCCGCCACGATGCTCAGCTTCAGCGCCGGACAGCACGGGATCAGGAACCATGGCCATTTTCTCTGGGCTCATGAGAGCATGATGCCTCCACAGGCTAGGTGGCATCTTCCGGTTTGGTTCGCCTGTTTCGGGGGCATTTGCGAGCGACTTTTGCATCTTGCCATTGGTAATTGACATTAAAGCTCTATATTCAAGCATTCGGACGTTTGGGTCAAGGAGGGCAACGGAATTGAAATTATGAATATCAGCGGAGCGGCTTGTCCGTCTGCGTCGTGTACATGGTACCTACATAATCAACATAATCGCTGCTTCCTTAAGAAGGCTGGCAACAAGAAAAAATCCAACACCCAATCTCAAGAATGCGATATCGCTCAAGCCAAGACTCTAACTATACGGAAAACTTCATTTCGGAAAGTCAGACCCGTCAAACTAGTGAACGCGCTTGGGCAAAGGGCAATTAGACGAGGCGCCGGTTGCCGGTTGCCCATATTCGGCCCCACAGCGCTCTGAACCGGGACGGCCCCGTCGTGCGAACTGATGATAAAGGGACGAGGCGCACGTGGGCATCACCGCACGTACGCCAACGGGAAATTCAACTTGCAGTTTTATCCCGTAAGTCCGGGAATTTAGACTTAGTCTTTTCTCTCTCTCTCTCATTCTCCTCCAATCAAAAGAGGGGGTGGGGGCTTATTAGTCCTTGGCTGTTATAATCTGTATTGCTTCCTCTTAGTAGCGCGGATTATCGAAGGTGCGTGTGCATAGGGGAACCATGTGGATGTGGCTGGCATCGTTCTAGCGTATGTCTCGGAGCACTCGTGATGCCCTTCGCTGTAATTGCGGACAATGCAGCGTCAGACAAGGTGATACTACATTCGACAAGGGGAAAAGTTTAACGAGTGGAATCACGTGGCTTCGCGTGAATGGGCTGACTTTGGTTTCTTGGGCCGGAAAGACTCCCCGTTAGACTTTTCGGGCCTGAGACACTCGTAACAGCTCCATTGAAGAGAAGCTGAGTGATCATTTCCTTAGTGGGAATCCGAAGCATGGGCAAAGATATACCTGACCATCGAAGCCAGACATCAACTATACTTCTCCGCGGCTGGAGATGCCATCGAGATCAAAGACTGGGAGCCCCGTCTGCTTGGTAACGTGGATGGGCGATCCGGGATGATCGTGGCGTGACTAGAGAGGAGCTTTGAGCTTGACAAGAATGAACTCAACTTTCGAAGTTTGGCCAGCTTGCCACGGAGCCGAGGGATGTCAGAACGGATGAGAAGGCCCAGGTTTAAAACTACGCTGATGTTGTGGAGGTTCTTGAAGAATCTTGTTGATGACCCAGCGAGGGAAGGACCCCCCGCCCCTTATCCTTCATCAGTAACAGGACAGGGCCCAGGCCATCATCCAGTATCGATCCTCTTATGTTCAGCCCCTTATAGATTCGGCGTCCACATTAACCATGCATCCGCCAACTCCTAGGTACTCTCATACTTGGTACAGCCCCAGAACTCTCCAGATAATGAGAAGTGCTTGCCTTTGCTTTCCCTTCGCCGTTGTCAGGCCCTTCCACGGGAGATTCTTGATTGGAATGTGAAAGCATGATCACTTCTGATGAGGAAGGAACGATGGACGAGGAAACAACACAAATATTAGCTGAGTAGAGGCATGGGCGGTCAGGGACGAGATGGTGGTTTTCAAGGAGCCAATACGAAGCAGTATTTGCCAGTCTGGAGGTGCCCGCATATTGCATTGTTGTCGAGGTTACAGTGGGCGCTGCCGTCTACCCATGTAGGGAGAGTATTTGAGATCCAGGGGTGAGAGCGGTGTGCTTCTGAGACTGACTGGTCACAGATGGACCTAGGTATGCTGGGTGATTGTGAACCGGTGGAGAGCCTGAGAGATCCATGTGCTCAACGCCCTTTTTCTTTTGAGAATCGATCATGTGGTTCGTCCTGAATATGCAAACTTTACTACTGTCTATTGTTCCTTTCCCTCCTGCATCGCAGTGTCCTGTTGGCAAGGTTTTCTACAGATATGATCAAAATCTCGGACAGCAGCATTGCCGCAAACAAATTTTGGCTTACCTGCCTGGGTATATGCACTTGAGTTTCACTACCAAACCCAAATACCTTATATCAGTCCTGATGGCCGGGTGCCCAGGGCTGTTTGTTTCTTCGGAATGTCAGCCCAGGTTTTGCCTGATCCTTCAGACTTTTTGAAAACATAGGTGCCTGCTAAGAACAAGGAAGGGTTCTCTGGGGTACTTCAGTATACTAATTTGATGTATCATGCTGCTATCAAATGGCTCCAAAGTAGCCTTTCAGACCACAAGCAGATCCACCTTTGAAGAAACATAGGTAATTATGACCAAGCCTCAACATACCCACACGTCACCAGTGCCCCGAATAGGTAGCTTGCAAACTCAAACCAAGCAGCACACAGACAAAAACAGTACATAGGTAGTGTTTGCCACCCTCTTCACATAGAACACTACATGCTGACCACGTTGTGTTGCATGGTGTCCCGCTTCATTTGTGACCCTTCTTAACCTATTCTCTACATCTCATTTCTTCACTTCAAGACTTCAGCTCCCCATCACATTGGACCCCAGCACAGGATCATCATCAAACACGAGTCCTTCAAAAGGATCTGATGATTCCTCCGCTCTCACTCGCTCCATCAATACCTTTTTTTCATCAGAATTCCATATGTTTGGGGTCTCTCGGTTGAGGAGGGCCGTGCTCTTCGGCAAGAGAAGGCCTGTATCGTGGATGGGCGTTGACAGGGCAAGTGCTAACCAAACTCATCATCACGATCATCACGATCCTCCAAAACCTCCCTCAAGAGTCCATCGTAGCCTTTTCTTTGGCCTGCACCATCTGATACTATGGCTATTTCTCAAAAGTCTCGAGTTTGTATCCATCTGCAGAAGAAACTTTGCTCCTTCTCATGGAGAAAGACACTCCTGGACTGTACTTCTGCTATGACTGTACGATCATGAAGTTTCATCCCTGGACCAGAACTTTGGAAAAGCTCACTTGGCGGCCCTGGTATAATTGGATCGCGCTGTTCCAGCAGCTGCGTCCATACCTTTGGTCATGATTATTGTCTTGAGTATCCCAGAAGCCCGTCTTGTTATGAATTGACATAATTTCGAGCCTTCATAGGTACTATTGAAAAGAATTCGTGGAATATATCCTCGGGCAACGGCGTGACCTCAAAGGAGTCCTGGCGCGCTCGGAGTGTCGAGGATAATTTTATCTTGCTATTCATCATACCAGCCCGGGTTTGATCAGACACAGATGGAGCAAAGGCGATGCCGGTCACAGTTGAGCCGGAGGGACACCGGGTAGTTTCTCCATCGGATTGACGCTGCATATGGGCAGAATTGGGCAAACAGACTGCAGGGATTCCTGTGAGCCTGGGCCCTGGTATATGCTGTTGAAGGCGCTCCAGCTCTGCCAGGTGTCGCACCAGCCCACACTTGTTGCAGTATGTCTCAGCCGCAGTCATAATTGCTCTCAAAACTCTCGCTAAATGAAGCATCTATCAAGCCTCAGATTGTCGAGTTACAATCGAAGATGGGACTTGGTTATCAAGATAACGATGAGCAGCCAGGATATTTATCGAAACATTTCCACTTTCTCTCCCCGTGCGGCTCATGGGCCGAAGTCTCTCCCCAGGTTCTAGTGCATATCTTTTTTCGTTTCTTTCGCCGGTCATCTTCCGATCTATGAAACTTTGTCCATCTGGACTCAGATTCAGTGCAGAGTCATTTCATCTCCCTTGTGGTACATATACTTTCTCTAAGGCCGGTCTCATATCTTCAGAATGAAGATCTGTGCTCTCCTGCTGCCCTTGTTGATAACATTAGCAACACCCACCGCAGCTTGGTACCGAGGCTTTAATTTCAAGTCTTACACCGCAGATGGCAGTACCTGCAAGAACCGTACGGACTGGGCTTATGCTTTCTCATCCGTCAGACAGCTCCCCAACGGTATCAATGCCGCCCGACTCTTCCACGCGTACGAGTGCGACAGCCTTGTCAACGCCGTACCCGAAGCTATTGTGAACGGCATGCAGATCCTCGTGGGGCTTGACGACAGCGACACCAAATTCCCCGCAGAAAAGGGCGCACTCATCGCTGCCATTGAAAAGCATGGCTGGGGCTGGCTGTTGGGTGTGGCCGTCGGCAGCGAATCATTATACCAAGGGGCAATTACCCCTGACAATCTTGCGGGCAAGATCCAAGATGTGAAGGGCATGATAAGAGCCCTCTCCGGCTATCCAGGCAATATTGAAGTTGGTCACGTAGACACAACCAATGCGTGGTTTGACAACACCAACGACCCAGTCATGATGGCGAGCGACTTCATCGGTGTCGACATCTACCCTTACTTTCAACTGGAAGACAACAACCACATCTCCAACGCGGGCCAGCTATTCAACAACGCCATCGCACAGGCATTGAAAAGTGTCGCTGCCGCTGGGAGCAAGGCCAGTGTGTGGGTAACCGAGACTGGGTGGCCGGTGACGGGATCTTCGCTCGGGGAGGCGGTACCGGGCGTGGAGAATGCGGCCTCTTATTTTCAAGAGGTGGCGTGTCCTTCCTTTGGGCAGATGAATACTTTTTGGTTCACGTATCAGGATTGGTATGCGACACCAAGCTTTGCGGTTGTCAACGCGGATGGACAGCAGTATTTCAACCAGACTTGTCTTTCAATCCAACAGCGAGTTTTCTAGACCGTTGATTGAAGAAGAGAGCACTACTCAATACAAAATGCTTGAGACCTTGAAGGGCCAAATTAATAGCAAATATAGCTGTTTCATTTGCAAGTCCCATCAGAAAATTACTCTTTCCGGGCTGATAATATCCGGCTCTCTCTTCCTCCTAGCGAGCTCAAGGCTCGTATACGATTTGCTCCACTTGGACATTTGAGGGTTCATATTCCAGCAAACTATTGAGTGAAATAGGTTCCTAATTAGTTTCTCTTACGATAGAGACTCTTCCAGCTTCAGTTCCACCATGAGAGGTACATGGTCACTAGTTCCACGCTCCTGAGGGGAATCTAGAATGTCGGTCTTAATCACCCGGCCAGACTCAAACAGGGCCTTGGATACGACTATAAAGTCAACTCGATCACAACTCGATCCCCAATCATCTCCACTCCGGGGGTGGTATGTATATCGCCTCTCCTTCCCCTTCAGCGCACGAAAGATATCAACTCCGTCAAACCTTGCCTTCGACGCCTCAGACGCCTCAGATAGCTCCCCAGTATATGCCTCAGCTCTCTCGTTGTCCTCATGACCAAAATATTTGACGTTAAAATCGGCTCGATTAAGGCAATGTTGTTGAGGATACGTCCTCAAGCTCGGATGACCGTCGAGTCGTCCACGTGCAATGTTCAAATCGCCCGCGATCACCACGGCAAACCCGCGACTTTCGATCTCGAGACATTGATTGCGCAGGCGCGTATGGAAAGCCAGCTTGTGGTCATGTCGTGTACCTGTGACTTGGCCGCTATGAGGCGAACGGTAGGGTGCTGTGGTGCCGTTGACGGCGTAGACGTTCAGCAGCGCAAGTGGCCTTGTCGTGGCGGCACTGGGCTTGTAGTGATTGACTTGGGCAATCGGTTGAGTCGGATTGACATCGATATTTGTTTGCCCTGGCCGGAGCTCGACTATTGTGATGCGTCCTTCGAGGTCCCAATCAGCGTGCCGGACATCTTCCACATATTCGCTGGCAAAGTCCTCCCTGAGCAAAGTACCCACGCCGTAAAGCTTGCCACCGAAACCACGAGCATTGTGTTTATCACGTGGCAGGTTGACGTCTAGTGTGTATCTTCGATCTCGCTTGATTTCGTCTTCCGTGTCCACAGGCGTATTGATGGCACTGAGGAGAGCAGTCGGCGTCTTTTTGTCCAAGGGGCTGATTTTCAATTCCTGAAGGAATACAATTTGTGGCCAACCATGTCTCCGCAGGAACTCTCGTAGTGGATTCCCAACGAAAGCTGATTGCTTCGCAGTACCTTGTGTAGACACTGAGCTTCCAAACGAATTTCCCTCCTTTGGGTTTACTGGCTTGAAAAAGGATGTGATTGAGGCGTTGGACGTTGGGAGGAACGGTTGAATGCCGTTGATATTCCACGAGAAAACCCGAAGGCAACGGGCTGATGTGGGACCTGTGCTGTCGGGCTTGAGATTCCCTCCCTGTTCCTGAACAGAGTCGTCCTCTCCTATAACGCCATGGTCTTTGACCCTGCGTCGTTTGAGAGGGGGTGGACTGATATCTCGATCCATCCTCTCCAATCCCGCATGTCTTGCTCGCGCTCGCGTTCGGAGGAACAAATTCACTGCTTGCCTAGTCCGAATCCTTCGGTCCAAAATTCTTCTCCCTTTTATGAGAATCATGCGCTTTGCAATGATTTAAACCAATTCGTGTCTTCATAGACAACTACCTGAGTATCAAAGTAGCTAGTTGGTAGATCGTACCTCTGTTGTCTCTTGATAGCATCCGGACACAGTGACGTCACAAACTTATAGCTCTTCCGCAAGCACATACCCAGTCTTTAGAGTGATAATACCTCTGGTAAAATATATTGTCGAATTTAGTCACCTTCTCACGCATACCTTTATGTTCATGGGATCAACCGCACCAATGAAATGAGTTGGGAGGGGGGGGGGAGAAGGAGAGCGAGGGAGTGGGAGAGCGAGGGAGGAAGAGAGGAAGAGAGAGGTGGGAGAGAGACACACACACGGAGTACCTACGGACATAAAAGCAGGATGATCGTTAGACAGATTGCGAACCTCACCGTCTGGAACAGGCTCTATACAGCAGTTTAGTTATTCAAGCTATCGCTACATAGTTCGCCTCCCGAGCCTATACTGAACGAATGTTAAAGTTGCCGGTCACCTGCTTGAGCAAATTACGTGACAAGTAGCTCTCCAGTGGTGTATAGTATGTAGATATCATATATTAGACTTTATAGCTATAGTCTACCGAACGGGACATTTCAGAAAGCTGAGGAACGACGATCGTCTAGATCTCAAAGCTTTTGGAACTTCATGTTGCCATGGAGTCCATCCAACAATTTCCACCCATTATCATTACCCGGTATCCAAGCCGTTGTAATGAATTATGTGACTTGATATCGACCCCGTCCCGACTAGACCATCAGACCGACTTCCTTAAGCGTAATCATCTTTGACCCGGTGTGAGCCCAGATCGTACGAACGACGGCTCCGCGTGCTGCGTGTCCTGCGCCAGCTGCGAGAGGTAGTGCCTGTATCATTACGACGCGTACCCAGCAAAAACATGATCGTCGCCAAAAACAAGGCAGCCCATGCGCCCCAGCTGAACCCGAAAGCATAGGTACCAATGGTAGCGGTCCGGCCATCCGCGCGGAAGGCGTCTCTGGCTTTTACGAATGTCGCGCTATATTCAATTGCAAGTCAGCAATTCAGTTCAATGAATGTTGGTGGCATCGTTAGTTACGTACGTCATCAAAGACACGGCAATGGTGTAGAAGAACAAAGCTGTCATGGATACGAGGCCGGCGAGAGCTGAGCCCAAACGTCCGCAGCACGCGAGGAAGCCCGTGAAGAAGGCCATGACGGCGAGGAAGAGTGACATCAGGTAGAGGACCCATCCAAATCGCCACATGTAGAAAAAGTACTTAGAAGTCGTGTTCCCGGCGTAGCTCCTACACAAAGTTAACGTTAGCCGAGTCTCCGGATGTTGCAACACCTCAAATTATGGCAATGACACTCACCCTCCAAGTCCATCTGGAATGTTTGCAGCATCGTTTGCCCAGGCGTGACCAAACGGCATAGCAGGGCTAGCTTTGGTGCAATCCTGGTTCTGTCCATTGCAGATATAGAAGTATGTCCATCGTGATACATCTAATGCGCCTGTGATTCCATTTGTGTCGGCTTGAAGGAAGTATGTCTTGTTTAGCGGCGTGGTCTGCGTTGTTCCGGATAGTATGACGAAGAAGAGCAATACGATTGATCCGGCGATAAAAATCAAGGCTGGAATGCCGAGTACTGGATCTACGGATCAGGTCAGTGCTGTGTCACTTGTGCAGTGGAAGCGTTTATACTCACGACCGGCCATGGTGTTCACTATGCTGTGAATTGCCCTGGACTCTGAGAATCGACTACTTGTGAACTCTGGTCAACAGACTATACTTCGATGTTGCGCATGGACGATCAAGAGGAAAAGCCCTCGATGTGGTGACCTGGAAAACTAGTTGATGTCCTACCTTGTCGCGAGTCGCAAACAAATAAATGTTCACCGCTTCTCAAGCATAAACTTGCTACTGGGAAGTGCGCAGAAGATCGTGAAACAACGTGCGGAGATGCCCACAATTGTTACGAGTCGCGAGACGTCGTCGGAGCTGTAGATTGGTAGGCTCAGAGAAGATGGGATGATAGGTGTAGTTACGCATAGAATTCATGCAAACTTTATTGTTAGGGGTGATGGCAGTTGTTTAAACCAATTGTTGAAGACAAGAACAGAACAATTCAGAGCAGCTCCCCGGCCAGCCCGGCTGCCCGGTTGTCATGCCCAGAGCCATGACGACAGTAAGAATCTGGTTTACCAGCTACACTAAGCCTTTTCGGATGTTAGCGCACCAATAGCTTCAGCACAGATCGCTGCAAGACCCTTGATCTGCCGGTAGACGTGCAGTGCCTGACGTCACTCTGGCACCGCTTGACCCGGAAATCGACTTAGTACCTTACTATCAGTGGCCTTTTCCCGCTTTCTTGAACCTGTCTCATTGTTTCCCGCAGTGCTTGAGCGGATGCTTTGAATCTCAAATCAAATGCTACTGCATGCTTGAGAATGATGATAATGATGATGATGACCAAGAGTTAGCCTCAAGTAACCTCAAAGGCCGCTCTAGTGTGACGTGGCAGCCGCACATCTACGGAGGTACAGTATTTCTGTATTTCGAGAGATGCAAGCAACCATATGCCTGAACACTGCAGTGCACGTGGTAATGCATCCGACCCTGTGGCTTCCCGTTCTACTACGTACCTAGAGCAAGAGCCCGGCCCGAAACCAGGGTCCCTGCAGCTGGAGTTGAGCCGATCCCGGTTTTCAACGACAATCTCCTGACATCCGTAACTTCGACAACGTGACCGCTCTTCCGGTTCTCGTTCAGTAGCTGTTCAGTCTGCTTGAACTTTGTACGAAACCATGAAACTATTAGACAGCATCTCCTAGGCCAGCAGTCCAGCAACCTTTCCACTCGGCGGCTCTCCCTTGCTCGTGACTGAGTCCACCGAGATCCTAATCTTCTCAGCCGGAGGGCTGGGACGTGGCGTGCCATCCCTTCGCCCACTCCTTCCGCGCTGCACTTCCTCATCGCCGTTTTGGGGATTGATAACGATGAGACTCCCGAGGTACTCAGAGGCCTTTGCCATGAGTGGCGTTGTGGACTCGCGACTCCCTGCCTCCGTGTCCGAGCCCGTGGGTATTCCAAACCACGCATCGACCTGCGGACCCATTCCATCAGGTGAAAGACTGTAGAAGAATGCGCCTGCCAAAGCCACCCCATATCCCATAATCTGGGTGAAAGTGATAGGTGTGTGTGAGAACAGGAGGGAGGCGAGGATGGGGAAGGGCGAGTTCAAAAATCCGATGAGGCTCACCGCAAGTGCCGACGTTTTACTGATCTGTGTGATTTCCACGTTAATGCAATTCCCTTGTGAGAATGATGAACCACTTACTAGGAAGACGCCTGCGACATTCAACATGAAGGCCACAACACAACTCAGCACCAAAGTCCAAATCCCTACTCGCTGCACCTCCAGTATGCTGAACGTCCTCAGCTCAAACACAAGCGCCAGTGACCCGCTTGAAAACATGCAGACCGGCGCGAAATAGTAGAGTGCTACCAGGGGACTCATGCCCATGCCTCCAGTAGGTGCCACAATTTCTGCCTCTCCATCCTCTTCATCCAATACCACTGGCGTTCCAGCACCAGGGAACCTACCCCTTCGTGGCTCCTTCAGCAGCCTCTCTACAATTAACAACCTCCCGCATTCCGCCGCTGTTCCCAGCACACACACCAGGAATCCTCTGCCGAGGAAGCTCATGCCGCCAAAGGTGGACACGCATGCCCCGAATGCAATCACGGCCATATTGCCGAGGACGGTCACTTTAGGATTCGTGAGGGACATGGCCCAAGAAATAAGGAGGGTGAAGAGAGGCGCTAGAGCTTTGAGCATTTCTGTGTTCGGCAGAGGCACCGAGTTGTAGGTCATGTTCGAGCAGAGGAGCGAGAGAGTGTATAGAAGTCCAATTGGCAGGATCGTGCGCAGGTAGAGGCGACCCGTAATGGGACTGCTGGGCCGCGTGATGAGGGGTGTATAACGCGCAAGAAGCTGCGTAAATATGGTCGTGCCCGCCAGGTGTACAAATGCGAGGGTCACGGCTGGTGAAAGTCAGTATGATACTGGCCATCGTGTCCTGAACTGGCTAGGAAACTTGCGATAGTCTGGTATACAATCAGTCATTGGGTCATTGGCGTATGAGATAGAGGAAACTCACGGAAATGTTCAACAACTAGCAGATAGTTGTTGAACAAGGTCATAGCGCTGCTCAGAATCATCCAGCTCCTAGACAGTTGAGTTCATTGTCAGTCTCGCCCGATCAGTCTGTTCGAGGGGTGGGGAACGGTAACGTACACAGCATGAAACACTGCATTGAGGCCATACTCTCCAACCTGTGTGGGCACCACGGTCGTCGCCATGGTATTCGAGAAGGTATGCACAGTATGCAGCCCTATCGGAAACAATATCAGAAAAGCAAGTGCAAGATCTTCAGCAAGTCGGACGCTAAAGCTGGCTTATATTGAATGGGTAGCCCGACTGCAGAGCAAGGGAGGCAACCACCACCCAACGCGATCTATCGTGCTTGGAATGCTCATGGGTGGGGGCTCCCTTCTTCCTCCCTTGGAGAGACCAATTTACCAAGGTTTCTACAAAATGATCTTGCTATGCTGTTCTGTTCTCCCTTCAAGCTCTTCTCACCTCTCAACATTCCAACTATTTCCAGCAAAATGCCTCAGCTACCCATTGCTCCGCCTGCTGAACGCCGCTCATCCCACAGGTGGATCTGGTTCTCTCTTCTCAGCCTCATCCTGCTGTGTGGAGCGGCTTTCCACCGACGCCAACTGCCTCTTCAGAGATCTAAAGATCTGTCTGGCTACAAATTCATATACTTGTCGCCAGCGGCTGAGAGCCTGGAGCAGGTGCCTCATCTGAACAACGATGACGACGAAGTCTTTGCCGAGGACGGCGAGGACGACTACGACGATGACGACGATGAGGACGACAACGACAACGATGAGCAGGGGGGGCTTTTTTTGATTGAGGAGGATCCGATCGAAATTGACTCGTCGAGACTAAGAATGAGGAGGGCTAGTCGAAGGATACAGGCCATGGTCGAGAGAGAACAATCCCAGGAACGGGAGCATTGAATCTTTGAACCAATTTGGAGTGGCTAGCTTTGTCACGTCAGTCTCCGCCAGCATCCTATCCTAACTTGAGCCATAATCACATATCGTGGGTCTCGGATATCAAGTCGATTTGAATGTTAATGTCGTATATTTCGTAACTGACCAAATTAGCTTAGGGTTACGACAACCTTGTGGCCGTCTGGTCCATGGCTAGGCCAAGTATCGCGAATTTTCCCCATAATCATGAGGTCCACGATTCTGTACAGGTGACCAAGGAGAACTTGACAAGAGCGGGCACACATTTCGGCAATAAACCATCTTGTGTAGATCAGCATTGCTTCAAGACAACTCTAGGGTCATAAAACGATACGGCGAGACCTTTTTGCCTTGCCGAGGCCAGCCTGGTGTAGATGCCAGACATATCTAAGATAACATTCTGACTGGCAACTATCTATTCTCATGTTGTCAATGCTCTTATCACAAATTATACTTATGGTTGATGAGCTTCGGTCATTTCATCTTATGTATATATTTTCATTGGGGTCTTGTTGAATTCTAGTCCAAGTTCCAGAAATTTCGAGCAGCAGGCCTCTGGTGCCTAGTCTGCTAGACCACCCTTATTCAAATATTGCTTGCATACTTACCTGGGTAGTTCAGAAGACCTGCGTATGTTCCAAATCTTCATTGTAGATAAGGTCTCTTGGATAAGGCATTGTTGTGAAGAGCTGGGGTTGAATTGCAGTGAGTTTTGCTGCAAGTGCTCAAGGAGAACCTGGGCATGGTCGAAGGCTCTCCTTCCATCTTTCTCATACCTGAGCAAGCATCCGTTGTTTGATCCACCTTAACTTGTCAACACCATCAAAGTATCAAGATCCAAAGCATTCGATGGACAATATCACCATGTCTCTAGGCCCATTGGCATTACCGACTCCTCTGCGGCGAGACAAAGACTTACCAAGAGGCTCATCCTCAAAGTCAAGAACAGACAGTCATGCTCCCACCAGCATGAACCAGGACTCCAACGACGATGGTAAGAAGCACAGAGAGAATACAAATACTACAAGCCTGACGATGTAACCATCACAACAAGGCTTCTGCCCTCCTCTTACGCCCAGGAGCAGCAGCTGCTGCCAAATGCCTCCTCATCGAGTGCACCAGCAAACTATATTTCTCAAATTCACAAAAGTCCAGAACCTTCCGCTGACCTGTCCCACCTATTTCCATCAGGAATTCTTCTCGAACCATCACCAAGCTCTCAGGCTACCTCCGATTTATCGGCCAGCGGCTGTCAGGCTCAACCGTTCAGCCTACCCTATTTCAGACTGACAGATCAAGAACTCAGAGACTTCCAGAAGCGCTCGCACCAGTCCAGCACATACCTCTTCAGTGATCTTCTTCTTGTGCAAGAGCTCGAGAAACTCGGCAGAGGCTGGAGTGCTTTTGTGCGCGCGAAAGATAAAGCCAGACGAGACGGCATCATTGCAACGTTCCAATCACGATTGAAGGCCGAGATGGACGAAACCGCGCACTTGGGCTTGGCCTACAAAGACGCTGGTGCCAACCCAAAACTTGACGAGCATGGGTTGCCTATGCCGCCAGGAGCAGTCAGTCTGCAGGCCGCAGAGGCAAAGAGCAGGGAGATTGCAAACAAGAGAAAGAAGAAGAAGCGACACCGGCCGACTGAGCTGAAGCAGCCGGCCATGAAAAGAAACCAGGGTATGATTGAGTTGTAGGATGTGAGGATGATTCAGAAATGGAAGCTAACGAGCTGTCGAGTGAAATCTTTAGACGAGGAACCATTCGACGAAGATTTCGAGTCACCCTATGTCCCCCGCAGGACCAAGAGAAAAAATGTCTCCATGCGTACAGAATCGTCTTGGATGAGTCTTCGACCCAGGCGAAACCTGACGAGACCCGATTACAAGAAGACCAAGATCCAAGAGACTTCCCAGTCCAGTTTCGAGCCCAGTTCCGGGTCTTCAGGGGACTCAGACATTCCATCTTCGCCCACCCCTCGGAACATCTTCGCGGAACTGAAGCCGCATTTTACCGAGTTTCCATGCCGGTGGAAAGACTGCAAGGCTGTTCTCCTGAACTTGGAAACCCTTAAAAAGCACCTATCTATCGTCCACTCGGGCGAGGCCCGTGAGCACCTGCGTTGTTTTTGGGACAAGTGTGGCAGACTTAGAACGCCAGTGCTCTTCAGCAAGCTCTCAGACGTTGACAGTCATGTCCTTGAGCGCCACGTTGACGAAATCGCCTGGAGGCTAGGAGACGGCATAGGTGGTGTCGTTGGAGGGCCCGTTGTTCCAGATTACTCAGTGAACCCCCCACTGCGTTTATTCCGCAAAGAAGATCAAACCGAGGCATTGAAGAAAGAAGAGAAGGGTCTGTCGCAGCGCGAGGTGCAGAATGCGGACGAGACCGACACGGAGAGCTCGGATGATGACGACGATGAGGATATTCTGCCATAATGAGAAGGGACTTTGACATTCAAAGAGAAGCCCACCCTACCGAATTGGCAGTGGCAGAGATGAGAACATGTACAGGTTGGAGTCTTCTGTGCATTCCGTGGTATGACATTGATGCGGTCTTAGTTTAGGCACGTAAAGTAATGAGTCTTGCTCCCAAACTGAATGCTCCTGGACTGCTGCAAGCCTTTGACCTATCACTGCCAGCTACTATTCTACCGCCTCGTCACATTCCCAGCAGTTGAGATCATCTCCATCGTGAGTTGGACGGGTTGACAGCTTGGATTCTGCGCCGGCTGAGTGAAAACCCACCCAATCGAGTAATAATAGTAACCACCCGTGAACTGATAGCACAAGTTCCAGTTCGTGAGGTTCCCAAAATACTGGACCGGGTCCGGATACGTGGCGTTGTTGTTGCTATCATCGACTCCTCCAGGAAGGTAGAATGTGCCGTCGTCGGACACGCTTATATATGTCGTCCCAGGAGAATACGAGTATCCTGGGTAGAACAGAGGGACCGCCACGTTGCTTCCATAGTTGAGACCCAAGGTCATTGCTGAAGGGACATAGTCCGTGGTCCCGTCTTCGTTATTGAGTGGTAGTTCCCAGATGAGCAAGCCCTGAGTACCGTTGGGCGAGGTTGCGTTCAGGTAGTACTCGTTGTAGGAACTGGGTACGCCGTCACCGCTTGCTTCATAGCAGAGGCCTTCTATCGCCGCACCCGCGTGGCACGACCCAACGTAGCCTGGTGATTATTAATGAGTCTGAGCAGGTCAACATGATAGGTTTTGAGGGATAGCACTGTTCATACCGTCTATCGAAGAGTTTGTCTTGCCGGTGATATGAATGGCAAATGGGCCTGACACATACTGCGCTGTCGCTAGCACCGCAAGGGTGAGCAGCGGAATCATTGTGGTGATCATCTTTGACAATTTGTTTGGAGAGTTGTTGTCCTAGGTATTGCAGCGATTTGTTCCAGTAAGTGGCCGGGAGGTTCGTATATAGAAAGCAATGTTGAGTGGATGAGTAGCTGATTCAATGCTTTGTTCAATGGCTGGAGCATTGTCGGCTTTATACTATTCAGACATCTCAAAAGACGTTGAGAAGTGATCATCAGACCAATACTACAACATGACATCTCGCCATCCACTTGAAGTTAGGTTATGTTGCACGCACAATCTAGTCCTCAAATTGACCAGTGACGACGCGGCTCGTATATGCAGTCAGCGGATGTCAGTGAGATTTTTAGGCAAAAATGTGCGTGCCAAGACTTTGCTCAGCAACATTCGTATCGACGTCACATGAGACACCTTTTACTGCTCTGCATTCGATTGGGATAGTTAGAAGGAAACATGCGGAGCCGACTTGATGAGTCTGACATAAACTCGTGGAATGGCGGCATTGTGACTGATCCTGTCTCATTCAGTGACGGTACTTTTGACCGCTCTTGTTGGACACGAGAAGCAGAAAACACTCAATACGAGAATCGAGCCTGAACGGCTCGAGATTGCGCAAAATCGGTCTAGGTGTTTCCACATGTTCGAAATAGAGTATTGAGAATCACCGCAACCAGGTAGGTCAGCCGTGTTGTACGGGACGTCAAGAGTCAGATGCCTCGATGGATAAGAAAGCACTGATGTGATTCCATACAGATAAAATATTGCTAGACACATGATAGACCCGGGGAAAGACCCATGGATACATCCATCATTGAATACCCTAGCTTACTCTCCATCATGATAACACCTCTATGTCAGAATAGCTGTCATCTAGGTAGGGAACAAGACTGGTCAAATTTTGGCGAAGTGCACCCAGGTTCGTCCCAGCCCCCGAGATGTGCTCTGGAATCAATTCAAAATTACCTGGATATCATCTAAATTGGAGTCGCTTCTAGCAATCGCCCGATTTTATAAGGTGTGATAGGCCTCAATATAGATGGGTGAGGCAACTTATCCTGTGTCCAGTAAACCATACCGTACCTCAGCCAATGTGCGTACGTGCCTGGGACAATGTCGCTCCCATCATGCATCCTCCAGAGAGACCCAAGTGTCTCGCCGAGTACGGCCAGGATCAGCCCGTGTGCAAGCTTAAAAGCAAAGCTTCTCGACAAGCATGCCTCGACAATTTGTCTTGCTAGCTTCTGATCTGGGGACTCCTCATGTCCCCTTTCCGGTAGGCGCAAGGACATGAGCTCGAATGCTCGTGGCCCATCCCACGATGTCATCTCGTTGATCAATTGCGAGCCCACCATGAATTCCATCACATACACATGCCTCCCAACATACTCTGGCCCGTCCCATCCATCTTCCTCGTCCACGCTCCCCATCGCCATACGTATCGCTTGTCCCTGGATGATATAATCACTCAACTCAACCTGCAACTTATCAGAGTCGTCTGGGCCACTCTTCATCAGCGACAGTCCCTGCAGCAATGAGGAACGATGCATGCCCTCTGTGCTGGTCTTTCCGCCATCCTCTGCCCACAGCGCAAGCAGAAGCTGATGGCAGCGCAGGAAGAGTGCATTATTCCGACCCGCCCCCATGAAATAGTTGAAGAGATTGTAACCATCTTCGCTCTTTCCATCGTCGTTCTTTCCGCCGTCGTGGAATGATATGACCTCGAACGGACTGTCCGGATCGCCAATTGTGGAATTCCATAGTGCGGCCAAGTCTCCAATCAACATGAGCCCTACGTCCGCATAAACCCCGCCATATTTCAGAAGCAGAGGGAACCGTACGAGGTCGGACATGTGTTGGCGAGCGTAGGTGCCGGTGATGGTCCCTTTGCGGAACGCCTCGGGAAATAGCGTGGGATCTGACATATTGAGGAAGTTGGCCACGTGGCCTGGCGAGCCCGGAGCCAGGTCGAGGACGCGGATTGTCCAGCCCAGGGAAGCGAGGCGCCGATGATAGGCTCGAACAGTGCGCTTAGCGTAGGGGTGCATAGTGCTGTAGCCTGAATGCCAGAAGAACCAGACATTGCGCTCGTGGCCATTCGGCACGGGTGGGGGAGCCTGAAGGAGAGTGTCTATTTCATTGTCCGAGCGGAGGTCGAGTTGTGTTTCTGGGATAGAGTGTACGCCTTTTGGAACGGGGTATGAGTGGGATTCCATCGTCACAATTTCCCGAGGTTGGGGATTTGGTGTTGTGTGAAGTTGGTGATTGTGTGTAAGTGGCATGGGAGAGTGTCGTAGGTAACGAATGCGTTGCCCTGAGTTGTCTTGTCTGGTAGATTGTATAAATTGAAAAGACAACAAAGACAAAGGATAGGATTAGGCGGTATTATATGCCCTCCAACTCTCACGAGTTTGCTGCCAGTCAAGGTTTTCCTTGAGCTCTGAAGGATGCAGTATTGTCGTCTTCTATCTAGGCATGTATCATTCTGACCGACATGAACATGATTGCATTCAGGACACAGCTGGCAATTTGTTAGGGTTTTGCCGTACTTTGCCATACAACACTTAACACTTCGTTGGCCTCTAGTTTGGGCTAGGCAGGCCGATCATTTCGACTCATACTTTGTCAGTTGCGCACATCCGGCATCCCACTGCCGGAAAAGTGGGTCTCGGTGTGCAGGACGCCAAAGTTCGAAAGTGGAGGAAGTACGGAAAACCAGACGCAAAATTAAGGAAATCAGGCAGCATAGAAAAGCATCACACTCTTGATGAGAAAAACTTATGCTAAGCCCGATAATACCAACAATAGCTTTCACAGCCGCCGATTTCTTCCGGCTTTTCTTCCGGAACATCAATGGCATCCAGCAGTTGCTCTTACCATCCAACGCCTCGATCATACCCTCTCTCACTATCTTCACACGTTGTGCCTAGTCGAGGAAAAATCATCGGGTCCCTAGACAGAAGACTCGCCGCAGTTGCTTCTATACGCGACCAGATCCCACAAATCCTCACTTCATCTCGTGGGAGGCTCGAGGATTTTCAAGTATCATCGACCGAGCTCGCTGCCACTATCCGAAGAACACAAAGTGGATGGAAAATCTACGGGCTGATCTAGACAGACTACAGACCGCGAAAGACAATTCTAAAATGCAGCGATCGGTACACCACTCGATCACAATGACGGAAACCCTAATGTCTGCCCATCAGGGCGAGTTGACTGCCCTGACACACGAGTCCAAATCAACCATACAATTGAGCCCATCAACCAAAAACCGACAACGAACAGCATCAACAGACGACGTTGCTAAAAGATCCATGACTGATACTGGGGATCTGGGAGGTGATGGTTCTCAACGGTCACTGATGATCTTCGATCTTCGATCTTCGGTTCTGTCTTCTCAATCTCTGTTGCTGTTGTGGTAGTCAAGGAGTAATTAGAGCAATCGATAGGTGCATGGTGTTGTACCTATGTAGCCTGAATGCCAAGGTATAAGGGAATTGCCTCTTCGGGAAGGCGGGTCTCTGGATGACTGGATGACAATAAAGCACTGGGTGCATGGGCTACCCCTGCTAAGTTTATACTGAGCATTACCTGTAGGATACCTACGCAGGTACCTAGTAGGTAGCCTGGAGGACGAGTACAGATTATCATAAAGGCCCAGCTTAAGGAATTGTTCACCATATACCGCTTATAGAGCCTCAAATGCACGCTCAGCGGGCAGTTATCGCGCTTGCAGTCTTGCCCAACTCAATTGCGCACATGGAATGGTCGTATTATTCACTGCAGGACCTGGTGAGGTTGGGGCACTGTCAAGTCTCGGAAGCTGCCTACCCAGGTATCTTACAGCAGACTTTAAGTGTCTTCCGTAACAATAAGGACAATAATCCGGAGTCAATACTTTCATCTAGCTCTATCCAGGCCAACTCGAGGCCATACTATTCTGGATCCTCCGCCAATCTATGGGCCGTCCAGATATCATACAGTTCCAGCAAACGGCTTGGAGCAGTACACGCAAAGTCAGCAGCGACTGCAGAGCAAACCCAACCCTCCCCTCCATCCTCTTTGTGCCAAGCAGATCATCTCGATATTCGGGCACAGACATTTAGGGCAGCGGGCTTGGCCGCCTTGGAAAGTCTGAAACAATTGGAACCCGCTCTTATGATGCCTGCATGACACTCTGTGCCAAACTCTTGGCATCTGAAACCGCCGCTTGCTTCCGATCTGCCTCCTTAATGACGAGTAACTGGCTTGACGTTAAGTTTAATTCATGCTTATTATAGGGGTATTATAAAACGTCTATGCCGTCGTCACAGCTCACAGCACATTGTGACTAGGCGCTGATGGAAGCATCAGAGAAGTAACAGATGAGCCAGAATAGAACTCAGCAACTTCATGTGAAGTGATCGCAACAACTTGTCCTACTTGGTATTGCTTGGGACAAAATTACTCAACTAGGCCCTGGAAAGGGCAAACAGAGTTCCTGGGTATACACACAGCTTCTCTTTTCCTCAGTTCGAAGTCGACGCATCTGGTCAAATCTTGGCTCTTCGGGCGAGAAGCTTTTGTGATACCTAGGTATGTGGCTGGTGTTGATTCAAAATTCCACACCCTAAACTTTGATCCTTGGTGATGAGGATTATTTACGAAGTTTAAAGACATATAGAATGATCACTGCTGCAATGTTACAAATCACGGCTCCGTATGTGTTCTGCTTGGATGTTGTCACTCTTTTATAGTCATGAAGTACACACGATACAGCATTCCATCATCAAAGATTTCATTGATCTATGATAGAGTAGTCCAAATTCAACCCCTCTTCATCACTCTTCATCACCTCGCATTCTCTAAAGCATATTCGCTTAGAAACCCTGCTTCTGGACCTGAGCCTGGGCAGCGGCGATGGTCGCAGCGGCGTTGGGGTCGACGAAGCCGCAGCCCTGCTTGCCGTTCTGGAACTGAGCACCCTCAGCAGAGCAGATGCCGACGTTGGTGGCGTCGATCTCGGCGCAGCACTTCAAACCCATCGTTTTTAGTGTAAGACTCGATACGATTCAAAGTGTTATTGGGGGAAAAGGGCTGGATACATACGGCAGAGTTGCAGTCGTCATCAGCAACGCATCCACCAGTGGTGAACTGGGCGTTCTTGCCATTGCCAACGTCCTTCGCGCCAGCAGCGTTGGGAGTGAGGGCCATGGCGGAGACGGCGACTGGGAAAGCAGAAAGAGTTCAGCATCAATCCAAAAGTTGGGAGGAAATTCAGACGACAAGAAGCCTGAAGTCGACGATCTGGGGGAAGTTCAGACGAGGAGACGTACAAGCCAGAGTAGCAGCGAGAGTGATGCGGACCATTTTGGCGATTTAGTGGTATCAAACCTTGGATAAGTAAAATATATATTAATAGAATAGAATGAACGACAACCTGGTCGAATACAGAGTGATGATCTCAAAGAATGTGGGGGAGTTGGTGATGAGGAACGATCAGAGTAAGATCGTGCCTTTTGACGTGCTCTTTATATCTCGACGATTGCTCAGTACCCCCAGTCTGTCAATCCAGTCATTCCAAGTTAAGTCGGATGAACTCTGCTCTCGTGGCATTTTTGTATGGTTCGTCGCGGATCTGTAGATCACGAACCCGAGTCGACTCTAGGAGTTTCGGATGTCGGTTTCAGGGCTCAATGTAGTGGCCAGATGCACGACGCGCCAGCCTTGCCAGATGACGGTACAAACGTACTGCTACAGCTTGAAAAATCGGATAACATGTTCCGAAGTCAAACACTTTATTGAAAAAGAACCTTGGAAGATCTGGTGGACCCTTATGCCCCTTTGCCCATAATATCGCCACCTGTGACCACGGATGAGAGCTGCCGAGGATCAGTAATCTGAGGCGTCTGTAGCGGCACAGCGATCTGAAGGGTTCTGGCTAAATCCACAATCATGCAAGTGATCTATCTTGAGACCGTCCCGAAATTCCGCTGTTCTAATTACCTAACTACAGAGAGGCAGGAGCTAGCGTATAGGGAGCGGTGCGATCGATTTGTTACCACCGATGATCATTCTCTCATATTGATACGTGCAAGATGATGAAGGATATGGACTGCCTGTCGTGGAAGAGGCGCTTTCAACGTATTTCAGTGCACAAACTTGTGCTATTCGCTCTTTTGGGAATTACGATACCGTGGCTCAGCCGTATCTCGGCGCCTATATGTCTGCTGGTATTGCTCAAGCGATTCGGACACAGACCGATTGTGGGAACAAGCCCCGGGGAAAGCACTGAGCTTCACGCTCGCCCCAGTAAGCCAATATGGGCTGAAGCAAGAAAGGACTCGTTGGGATGGCGAATACAAAATCAGACTGAAATGATTGGCCAAGCAAGATGGGGACCAGACTACAGTGGATGGCATCCTCGAATAATCGACGCCTCTGAACTCATTGAAGTCGAGCCTATTCAACCAGGAAGGCTAGAGCTCGTACGCCATCCCCAATTCGGAGAAACGCCCATCCTCATGAAGATAGCAGATTCACACGAGGCTATGATTTACAGGCTTCTGTACGACCTCCGTATCACTCCCTCTTTCCTTGGCCATGTCACCCAGAATGGCCACGTCGTCGGATTCATCACCGAATTCGTCAAAAAACATGGGGACTCATCAGTGCTGGGCCCGGCTGGCAGGAGGAAGGCTTGTCTAGCTGCCCTTCGGCGGATGCATGCAGGAGGCATCGCCCATCGAGATGCTCATGGCGAGAACTGCTTGTTGCGCGACGACGGGTCTGCGGCTCTCATCGATTTTGAGTTGTCAATGGAGAACTCATCACGGGCAGATTTTGACAGAGACTTGTGGATCATGTACCACACGGTCCTAGATTGACCCCTTTTCACACGACGAAAGTCGATGGCCTCTGCAGCCCAAACTTTTCCTGAATAGGAATATCACCAGCCGGTATCTTGTGGCTTATCTTCCGAATATAACCAGGCTTATATATACACTTGCAAGAATACAAAATTACGGACCTCGTGTGTCGTGGATATGGAAGATGGAACGCAAGCTGTCCGCCTCATAATGTCCTCGGCTGGAGACTGTCGTGTGTGGCAGTGCCAGCTCAGGGTATGTTTCAATAGGAGTTTCCTATTTGTGAAGAGCCATGTACTCTGAAACCTGAATATGATTAATCATAAGGACGCTCACCAATGGTGCTATGGGAGCCAGAAAATTCGTTGTATATCCCTTGGGGCTCAAAGGTGACAGAGAGGGTAAACTCCGACACTTCTCCATTGGACACTGGATCTTGGGTTTAGATCTATGTAATATCTTGAACCAAGATGCCTAGTGTAGGTGCAAGAAAGCTTCAGCAGAAGGGTAAATACTGGACATACATATTTCTGCGTTCCAGGTTATCAGGTGATAACCAAGCGATTCGGGATCTCACTGGACAATCACGGCTGGAGGGCAGGACTTACTTCATTCGCAAATATTTCCCCAAATTCGAATTGATTACCGACTACTTTAATACTTTACCTATATGACTAAGAGCATAGCAGGGAAGCAACAGTGATTCTTCGATACTCTTTCACAGGGCTTGACTTTTCTTTCTTTGATGAGTTGGTAGGGCTACGGTATATAGTCTTACCTTCCGCAGACCGTTTGACCCGGTGCTTCATAACGGCCTTCTTCTGGTACTCGGCGCATTTGAGACAGTGAGTCTTAGTCTCTGTTGGCTTTTCGGTACACTTGTAGCGGGCGCAGAGTCCCCGAGCACGTTTCTTCTGACGAAGTGCCCGTAATTTTCGATTAGCCAGCTCTCTATTTCCTAAGGCTTTGCCTAGTAGTGAACAGATATTGCAAAATCTACCCCTGGATACTCCGGAGATCTCGTCTTCTGAGGCTGTGGCAGGACAAAGGCAGCATTCAGCCTCCATGGGAGTATTATGACTTACCGATGACGCTGTATACATTGCTTGATTCGACCACTTGGTCCTTTGACGGTATTTAGAAAGAAAGTAAACTGATTGAAATTGAGTCGAGCACTCGGGATATATTTAAATGGTGTCTTCAGGATTATGATTTCCAAGTTACATAGCCTGGGTAAGAAGCCTACTTATACTTGGGCTTCTTCCATTGTGAGTTGTACCATTGTGTTGAATTTCATTGTCTTTTCATTGGACAAGGACAGAAAGACATTGTTGTGGTCTGGTCTTCAAATACCAGAGCTTTGACAAAGGTCAATGACAGAGCTCAAATCTAAGGATCGAAAGTTATCTTGCAATCAAATGTTGGTCAACTAGGAACTATGGTATTGATGATTGATCCATTGGTAATTTGAAAATGCCTGTCTAATGGCGGGTATAATCTGGTAGTATATCTGTAATGATCGTAAAGGAATAAAAAGCCCTCTGTATGTTGACTAAGGTATGCGTCCTCACGCCTTGATGATGTAGCAAATCGATGGGAATAGCAAATCATGGTTTGTAAATCATGTACTCCGATTTCCGATGCATAATGCGAAGAGAAGGAAGAAACCACAACGTTGTCGTTCAAACACAGCCATCGTATGAATCCTGGACCCGTCAAGCTCAGGCCTTTGAAGTCGCGTTGGCAATGGTCGAATCCGATGTCAGTGTAATCGAGTTGGACTGTCCCAAAGTTGTACCACTTGAGGTCAAACCAATAGCGTGCACAGTTCCCAGCGGGCAAGTGCCTGACCACGAGGTCTCGAAATCCGTCTTGCTGATCGTGATGGTTCCCAGAGGCCCGCAGCCGACGAGCTCCCACTGCGTCACCTCTGTGGCCCCGTTCCAGCTCACATAAACGGTATACTCAGTAGCACCTCCAGTCACTGCAATCTTGGGCTTTGTTGTGGGTGTGCCCTCAAAGACGTACTTGCGTGCCCGGTAAGATCCGTCTCCAGTGGTTCCCCAGTTGGCACTCCAGATCACTGCACCATCGGAATCGAACTCCTTGGCGTAGGGCTGGAAGCCATAGTCGATGAACGTCCCGCCGTTGGCAAGAGTCTGACGGTCACCTTCTGCAATTGTGTGGACTGCATCCTCAGGGTCGTAAAGCACCTGGTTCAGAGACGTGGTGAAGTCCTCGGTGTTCAAGGAGATCTCAAGTCCATACGAGGTATTGGGCTCCAGGAGGTCGCCATACTCAAAGTTGTTGTTATCAAACAGTGTTAGGACGAGGCCAGTAGACGACGTCGACAAGACGCGAGGGTCATGCTGGTACTTGAACAGTTCTTCGCCTGTCTGAGCCTCGTAGTCAGATGGCAAGGTGAAATCACCGCCATCAGCGCCGTTGATGTACCAGACGACGTTGCCAGTAGATTTTTCAATGTAGTAAACATTCCAGAGAGTGCGTGATGAGATCAAGTATCCATCTCCGTATTCAGCAATGGCGTTGATGTGGAAGTAGTCCCATGCAGTGCTGGCCCAATGAGGGATCTCCGTGATGGGCTCATGAGAAGCAGTAAAAGGGATCTGGTCGACGTGGTCGGCGGCAGACCAAGACCAAAGGACCTCACTCGTCTCGATATCGAGCTCAAAGACCATGCTGTCCAAGATCCACCCAGCAGTTCCATAACCGACAGAGGTCAGATCGGCCTGTGTAGTGTTGTAGACTGTGACTAGCAGGGTATTATCGCTCGAGATCAGGGCTTCGTGAGCATCAATGTAAGAGTCGTATGTCTCATCGGCAACGTAGATATCATCCGTAAGGGTGACATTCCACTGAGGAACATAAGATGTATTCATGACAACAATCTTGCCGTAGCCGCGACCAATGTCGCCAGCGATCTCCCCATCCCAGTAGAGGATCACATCTTCACCGTCTAGTCGATGGTAAGATCAGTGACTGCAAATCTTCAGAGAATTGGGAAAACAAGCCAGGTCTGACTCACTGTATGTTTGAAGTGAAGGGTTAGTGGTCTCTGAATAAGCAGCAGACCAAATCAATTGGCCCTCGTCATCAATAATGGTGGCAACGAGGTTTCCTGAAGCTACACCATTTGTGTTTGTGTCCATAAAGATATACGCATCGTAAGTAGTGGCAGTCTTGTTGATATCGAATACAGGGGGTAGAATATCAGGCTCTGTAACGAAAGACTGCAGAGCCCAGCCCGATTTGGAAGTTTCGACTGTAAGTCCGATGCCAAAATACAGATGGCTCACAGACAGGAGCTGCATCGCATACTTCTGATAATTCACTCGGCCCATATTGAAAGATTTATAAGATGTGTACTGCTGGAATTGCGGTGGTGAATGCGGATGGAATCAAGCAGACCTTCCTCATGAGCACAATACGTGACCTGGGAGACTTTATATCTGTTGGACGAGTGAAGTGATGGCAGTCCTGAGTCGCCTCATCCGGGGAGAATATCGAGTATTTTCGAGATCAGGCGGCGTACGCCGACAATTCTAAGTTGTGTCCTATAGACTCCATCGCGTAAAGCTCCGACACGCCGACCACGAAGACAAGAAAAGGCTTCTTTGCAGAACTACAGGCCATAGCAAAATCAATGATCTACTGAGGTCCAGCCAGACCCTCCACACCGACCGCGGCCCAGCCGGATAAGAAGCGTAGCATCCTGCAACCTCTCATCACTCAGGCAAAGAAAAGAAGAGCGGCTGGCGGGTCAGCCCTTTTCGTTTCCGAGGCACCGGGCAATTTAGCCTCCGGAACCAGCGGAAGTTGGGCTCGTGGGTGGATGAGTCACCATCTATCGACGTGTGGCAGTCTTCAAATATAATCGGGCTCCCGTGGATCTATCTCACGAGTGCAGGTTGATGTGGAGCCCCTGGGGAGATGAAGCCGTCGTGAGTTGCGATATACAAATCAGATATGGCATCATGCAGCAGGATGGGTGGAGGTGTTGCTGCATGCTCCCGTGCTCACACCAGCAGACACGACTCGCAATCTCCTGTCCCTGGCTATCAATGTGATGACATCTGCATGTCGACATTTTCCGGGCCATCTATTCGATATTATCCACACGGCCGCACCCAAGACCAGTCTGGGTGCCGCCAGAAACAACACCGTCGTTCAGCTCCCTTGCTTTTCCTGTCAGACTTCGACTGTTTAGTTTAAATGACGCCAGCCACACTGTCCACGCATTGGGTAACCTCGTCGTTACATCGGCAGCTTTTGACGCCGACGCCCACCGACGTGCCGACATTGAGATCGTGAGCTTTAACGGCCTCAAAGTGTAATTCTTTGAAGTTATTTGAATCTACCTTTCGAAAGAAATATTGAGTATTTGTTCGAGATGTCGTGAACCTGCAGATATGTGGCGCAACTTTCACGTAGCTTACGGGAGAGCCCGAGAGGACTATGCCTTGTTGAGCCTCTCCAATGTGACCTTGGCATGTGGTTCGTGGTCCTGGCATTAAGACCTTCCTCCCCGGGAAGGTCGTTAAGGCGGCTGTTCGATCTTCAAGTGCATTTGTTCAAGATCTC
This sequence comes from Gnomoniopsis sp. IMI 355080, assembly GCA_027946555.1. Classification (NCBI taxonomy): domain Eukaryota; kingdom Fungi; phylum Ascomycota; class Sordariomycetes; order Diaporthales; family Gnomoniaceae; genus Gnomoniopsis; species Gnomoniopsis sp. IMI 355080. The sequence continues at coordinate 29,841 of JAPEVC010000100.1, forward strand.
TCTCCAAGATCTGACCCCCAAGTTTCGGGCCGCAGTCAAGGATTCATCAAGCAAATCCCTCATCTAGGTATATACTTGCTCTCTGCTGTGATGAATGAAGACCTAAAGATATAGCTCGCATGGTCTTGCTGATCCGGGTATGCAGCCTTAACTCACCGATTTGTATCTTTCAACCAAAATAGAAGGACAAGGCATCCAGAGACAATTGTAAAGCATACACTAACTATTTTCCTCCTGGGTAAATCTCGATATCACACAGGTCTTGGGGTGATAACTCTAACCCGGCCGAGATGCCACTATAGTATCAAGACTGTGGATATTGATAATGCTTGTAAAGTGACTAGTGTGATACAGCTGTAATCATCAGGATAACCCCATCAGGCAGTACAGATAGTCGCGATGAGGGATACAATGAATTGTGCTACCCATGAAAACTTGTGTCTTCATAGGTCAACGGTGTGTCTTGACCTCGGTATGCAAGTTTTCATGAGGCCACTGAAGGTTTATCCACAGATCATCAGGACCACCTACCATTGACATTGAAGTAGACCAAAGTGACTGGGTGATAAGTCCAGCACTGTCCGAGTGACGAGAACAGGCTGCATGCCTAGGTATGCTTCAGGTTCACCATCAGGAGTATTCGATAGACCGGCGTCACAATTGATAGACCCCGATATATGATGGTGACTCGTACATTTCCCCCTTTGAGATTTTGACCGCAAGTCATTACCTATTCAATCATAATTCAGCTGCCACGCGAGTCAACCCCTCTTCCGCGCGGCATCCGTTCCAGGTGACTGCTGAAGATAAGAGGAGCTGAACTGTTCCTATAAGGGGTCTGTAGATCTTCATGCAGGGCATCAAATACCTAGTGGACGGACCGGCCTCCGGTTGTCCAGCGGCTCCACCGTCCGGCATCCGAGGTTCGCATGCATACATGCAAGTGGGCAAGCGAATGCACAATAATGACAATACCTAGGCGATAGTGGTCTCATTCATGTGATGGACAAGTCATGTTTAGAAAAAAGGTCATGGGGCTGTTTTGTTGCTGAGTCCATTCCCCGTTTGTTTTCGTATGCACTATTGGCTTTGTGTATTTTTTTCGTGCCTAATACTGCGAGCTAAAGGCTGGGGCAAGGCACATGGAGAGATTTCCCACAATCCAGATGACCAGTAATATCATGTCAGGAAGAGATCCAGTTGTAGATGCACAATGAGCCATGCTGAGTTGAAAACAAACCGCCCCGTGTACGGAAGGCAGATGCCATGAGCAAGGAGACATCAACAACCATATAGGCAAATGAGTATTCCGGGTCTAGACCACACACACCTGACAGGAAATTTAGCAAACTGCTAGCACTCTTTGTATAGTGGAAATCTGAAGCTATTGTTCTCACATCAACGAAACACGTAATCTCACAAAATCATTTGTTCATGAGGATTGAACACACAGGGGGAGGGGGCGAGGGCGCTCCACCACGTCTTGGGCCCATACTAGCTCTTACGCAGAGCAAGCGTAATCTATTCATCAAACTAAGCTCGCAACCGCAGCAGGTTGTCAAAGGATCAACCGCACTTTAAGCCGTTATTCCGAATCGTCTGCAGGCTCTCCTTCCTCGAAAAGCACCAGCACCGTGCCAGCCTTACAGATATCGCCTTCCTTGTGCGCAAGCTTCTTGATCACACCCTTTTGTGGGGAGCGGATGACTGTTTCCATTTTCATCGACTCGATGCTATTACAGTGCAGTTGTCAGTAGGTTGCAAACGGTGGGTACATCATGATCTTCAAAGCAGTCATGGGGAAGGAACTCAAATGAAGGAGAAAAGGGAGAAACGTACACGACCAACGGCGCCCCCTTCTCCACTACATCACCCTCCGCAGCCTCATTTCTCAAGATCTTACACGGCATCGGCGCCACCACACTCGCAGCAGCCTCTTTCAACCCTAGCGCCTTTTCGAACCAACCGGGCTGCACCAGCGCGAGCTCAGTCTTGGTGCCGTTTTGGAACACGCTCAGCTTGTGCTCGTTGGTTGGGTCCTGCACAACAGTCGTGTCGAGGCGTTCAGCAGGGAAAAACGTTCTGACAGCCGAACTTGTAGGCTCGCTGATCAAATTGTCGAAGACCTGAGGCCCATCGGCTTGGTCCTTGCGCGTGATGGAAGCACGGAAGAGGTTGTGGCCTAGTTGGGTGATGTTGGCTTCGACAAGCTCGTTTTCAGAGGCGCTGTAAGGGTCAATCACTTTGAAAACATATTTCCGCTCGCTTGTTGTGGTGCTGCCGTGGCCAAAGCCAAGAGTCTCGCCGTGAGGACCAGCTTTCGTGGACTCCTTTTGAAGCTGTGCGTTGAGTAGACCGAGACTAGCCTGTACGAATACCTCGTCGTCCACCCTGCTAGTCTTGAACAGGTCGTCCCTGTTCTTCTCGATGAATCCAGTCTCCACGTCCCCATCAATGAACGCTTGGCTCCTGCATAGCCTTTTCAAAAATTCAATGTTGGTGCTCAGTCCCACAACTTCATACTCTCTCAACGCAAGCTCAAGGCTGCGAATAGCCGTCTCGCGGTCTTTTCCCCTTACGATCAATTTGGCAATCATGCCATCGTAAGCCTGGCTCACTGTGTCCCCCTCAGTAAAACCAGCGTCGATACGAACGTCGTTACTCGTCTTGGGCGTGACAAGATGGACGAGCTTACCCGAGTCGGGCATAAAGTCGCGCTCCGGGCTCTCAGCATAAATACGCGCCTCAATGGCAGCTCCTCTCTTAGCAATTCTCGCCTCAATCTCGCTCTGCGTTAAGGGCAGCTTCTCCCCAGCCGCAACGCGGAATTGCCACTCCACCAGGTCCGTCCCGGTCACCATCTCACTCACTGGGTGCTCCACCTGCAATCTTGTGTTCATCTCCATGAAGTAAAATTTCCCACTGTCCCTATCCAGAATGAACTCCACTGTGCCAGCGCCCACGTAACCGACAGCCAGGGCCGCCGTGCGTGCCTTCTCCCACAAGTCCTGCCTCGTGTCCTCGTCCAGTAACGGGGCAGGACTCTCCTCCAGAATCTTCTGGTGCCGTCTCTGCACGGAACAGTCCCGCTCGCCCAGCGCAACGCACCCGCCGTGCTTGTCCGCAAACACTTGTACTTCGACGTGCCGCGGACGCACAATGTACTTCTCGACCAACATGACCTCGCCGCCCTCGCCGAAACTACCCCGCGCTTCAGCTCGTGCAGAGGCAAGCTGAGCTTCGAATTCGGCCTCCGAATGCACAATGCGCATTCCCTTCCCGCCGCCGCCCTTGACGCTTTTCAGCAAGACAGGAAACTCAATGTCCCGCGCATGCGCCTGCAAGGCCTCCACGGACTGTTCGCTCCCGTGGTAGCCCGGCACACACGGTACGCCCGCGTTGGTCATGATCTCCTTGCTCCGCGCCTTGTCGCCCATGTCTGCCATGGCGGACGGGGGCGGGCCCACAAAGACGATGCCGGCATCTTGACATTTTTGGGCAAAGGCTGCGTTTTCGGAGAGAAAGCCGTAGCCCGGGTGCAGAGCTTGGATGCCATGGGCTTTGGCAAGGGCGATGATGCGGTCACCGTCGAGGTAGGAAGGCAAGGACAGAGACGAGGGTGAGGCAGTGGTATGTTGGGCGGCGCGGTCGATGTCGGTGTAGAGTGTGGTGGTGCGGATGCCGAGTTGCGAGGCGGTGCGGGAGATGCGAAGGGCAATCTCGCCGCGGTTGGCTATTATTACGGAGGTTATAGGTGTAATGGCTGCGGGAGAAGAGGAAGAGGCCGGGCTTGTGGTGGAGAGGAGGGCGCGGGAGTGTTGCGAGGGCCGTAGGGCAAGATGTCTGTGGGCGCGTTTTAGAGACCTCATTATGCTAGTGCGTATGGCTGTAAACTATGTAAAGCCCGGGTATAAGCTCACGAGAGAAAATATTTGGACACGGACAAAGCAATTGGGCAGCAGTAGCGAGAAAGAGAGAGAGAAGTCCAAGGGAGTGAGTGAGTGTGGTGGTTGTTGCCGAGGACGTCCTCAGCCGCGAATATCCGTTCCCGAGAGCCAGCACGAGGAGCCTCACAACTCGGGAAGCACAAACCCTGTCTGCACTGCAAGCTACACCGGCGAGGAGCAGCTGTGAATTTTAAGCCGGGGCCGTGGGGAATAAGTTGTGATATACGGGTATAGTCAACTTCATTCTGGGGAATTGACTGAATCCCTGTCGAGATCCGGGGAAGGGTCGTCATTGCGGGCCACGCCCACTTAGCCGAAGCAGAAAGACAGGGATAGTATAGTGCCTGGCTAGTGCTGTCTGCCCCTCCATAGTAGCGCAGTACACCTACTTACCTAAGCTACGAGGGTGAGCTCATCAGTCCAATTCTCGTCACGGTTATCCCGAACTATTTTCTGCAGCATTACTCGAGCAGACAAACAACCCGCAGACAACATGTCGCAAATACCCCTCAATGCAGCAGCCTCCAACGGCGATGTCGACCCTGAGGTGACGACCTCACTACCGCCCGAGGTGGTGCAGTGTCTGGAGAATGCCCGCTTCGTACGTTTCCCCTTCCACAATCAGCTTGGAGGAGTCCTCATCCTCACGACCCTTCAAATCACCATGGGCCAAAAGACTGTGGATGAGCTCAAGACAGTCATCAGTCTGCTAACACTCTCCTTGTCACCCACCACAGCTTCATCTAGCAACATGCACAAATAACGTCCCCACCGTCTCCCTCATGAACTACACCTACCTTCCGCCGTCCACCTCGCCCTACACCACCTCTCCACTCATCATCATGACAACCAACCCAGCCTCCAAAAAAATGTCCAATCTTCTCACCAACCCACACGTATCCCTCCTCGTCCACGACTGGGTCTCCCACCGCCCGCCCACCCACTCCCGTCGCCTTTCCAACCCAGGCGCCAGCGCCTCCGTCTCGCCCCAACGCTCCTCCCTCGCCTCTCTGCTGCTCAACATCAACACCAGCGCCATGAGCAGCATATCCGCCACCATCAACGGTCCTGCGCGCTTGGTCCAACCAGGCAGCGATGAGGAGCGGTGGTACCGTCGCGCCCATTTGGAAAATAATACCTTTGACGACGGGGTCGATAGCGGTGGCGGTAGCTTCAATCCGTTTGGCCAGATTACTAGTGGTACAGGGGAAGACGGCGGGCGAGAGTGCTTTGTGGCGGGCGAGGAGGTGAGGGTGATTATCGTGGATGTGAAGGATGTGCGGATCAGTGATTGGAAGGGAAATGTAAAGGATTGGGTGCTTGTTGGGCCCCAAGAAGGCGCTGTCCAGGGCGGGGCGGCTGTAAACGGTGTCAGTTGAGCGGGTGGACTGGGCCGAGTTGGACGTGCTGCAAAGCAGAATGGAAGAGATTGTGGCGGGTTGTTAGACTGTACATATCCTCCTGCTGGCCATTCCCAGCGATGCGGCTGCGCAGGTCTTTGCAACACCCAAGAACCGCCGTCCCAGCAGACGAGCATCAACAGATGGACGAGTGATCGCTCCATCACAGACAGCACGAGATTATTCGATCTTATTGTATTATAATACCGTGATTTCCACGTAACTTTATTGATACAGAGTGGGAATGCGCTTTCCGGCGTGCAGTGTTTTCATGTGTCTCATCTACCAACATAGTGATGGCTTCTCCTCTTGAACACTCTTGAGTCCCTCATGCTTCCGTCGGAAGTATCTTTCATGTATGCTTGAGTCCTTTTATTCTAAGACCGCAACTCTCGGCCGCAATGCATCGCTTGGTATGTTAAGCCTCCCTCGCCCCCACCCAAACCCAGAACGCCAATGCTGAAGTGCAAGAACCTCGCCCGTAAAACTCATATATAATGATACAGATAATGCAATCTTATGTACGCGTGTGGTTCAATGGGGAAAAGAGCAGCAGGATCGTACTGTTCTCTGCGCCCAGTCGAGGAGTAAGACACGCTCCTCCTATGCAGCCCACTCGACAACCTCGAGCGCGAGCATGACGAGAACAAGGGTGGATGGGAGGATCCTAGGCAGAACGTTATCAGCACAATGTTCTCACGTGATGCGATGGTACGGGATTTGAACTTACCAGATAACATAGCTCTGGAACAATACCTTGCTCATTACATTCTCGTAGACTCCATTAATCTGGCAAATCTGAGCCAGCTGCAGTGCGCTCGGCGCGCCCACCAGCAAGAAGCACACCACCACGAAAATGGGGTCGTCCAAGATGCTGACCGGCACGTACTTTGCGAATACTGCCAGAATGGGCGCCATAATGAGCGTCGGCAAGAGCATGCGACAAACCAGACTCGCGGCGAGCAACTTGGTACCAATCTCCGCTTCCTCGTGATCCTCCGCCGTCTCGGCGCCCTCACGCTTTGCAGTGCTGTTTGCCAGATTGGCGCCCAGTACGACCAGGATGAGTGGAACTGCGACACCACCAGAAGACTTGACGGCCGATGTAACACTGTTGTTGATAAAGGTGCCCTCCTGAAAGAAGAGGCGTTGCAGATCCGGGACGGAGGCGACGATGACAGCGATGAGCATGGCCCAGAGAGGCGGGTTCATGAACTCCCACAAGAAGACGCTGACCTTGTGTCCGGTGCGCTGGAGGAAATCCGCAGTGCGTTGCATGGATGGGGGCATGCGCTGATAGACCTCGTGACGTTTGCGAAGCGCTGCCACTACGCATGCATCCTGCTTGGCCTTGGCCCACCGCTTAATCCGCTGGGGAATACCCTTGATACCTCCTGGGAAGTCAGGCTCGTCAACAGGGTGGATGCGCGGGAATGACATGATGTCTGAGTGAGTACCGTCGACATCCTCGGTGATGGTGGCTGCTGTGCTTGGTCGCTCAGAGTTTCTCTTGAAGTGATGCTTGCCGTTTCCATTGTTCATATCCACCAGCGACGACCGAGACAGGCTCACCACGGGAGTGCGACCAGCGGGTTCGTAAATCTCTGATCCGGAGCTGCTATGGTGCGAATCGCTTCGGTTATCGTCATCGTGGTGGGTAGTCAGAAGACGGTCCGTCTCTTCGGTGCCAATAGCATCACCGCGAAATCGGCCCTCTTCTGCGCGCTCGCTGTTGTACTCTTCGTATTTCTCCTTTGGCGCGAGCAGAATATGGTAGCCCCAGCTCCATCGGACCAACTGTCCCAGTTGCTGAAAGATCAAGAGGTACAGAATACCACGGGCGCCGACCTCGTCATCATTGTCGCCAGGGATCTTGTCCCAGTGAAGGCCTTTCAGAGTCTGCGAAAGCGATATGACGAGGGAAATGGGAAGGGAATTCGAGTTGCCGAAGACCTACAAGAAACATGTATCGTTAGCGAAGTGACACACACCGGCAGAGAGAAATGATCCCAGGTTAGACATACACCCATGGCAGTGACAAAATTGGAGGCCCTCTTGTTGAAACCGAAAAGCCGGGTCACAATCTGCGACACACCGTACGACACGAGAGTCTGTATGACGAAAATGACGGGAATGACGGCGAGGTCGGCCAGCTTATCTGCGTTCAATTGGGCGGCGAGCTTCGTGAAGACTGAGGAATACCAGGTCAGTTGGGAAAGTCTTGCGCTCGCGCTGTGAGACATTTGTCTAGTGTAGCAACGTACTCAAACAGGGCGTGAAGAGCATCACGTTGAGATTTGCCAGGAACTTCTGCTTCTCGACGTCGAAATGGCCCAGCCGCGCGATGATGTAGCCAGGTAGACTGACGCAGACCACCTCCATCACAGCCTCGAAGACGAGGAGGATCAGATGGTCGAGCGAAGGATGGGAATCGTGCGGCTTCGTCATGACGACGAACGGTGGTGTCTGGTGGCCCATGAGGTATTCTTGTTGTTGCACCTGGTCATTAACGAGGCGATATGACAGGAGAGGCATCGTAGGAGAGAAAAATAACGAGAGGAGACGAAAAAAGCCCAAATGAAGATGAGCAAAGCTCTTTCAAGGCCTGGAGCTAAGGAGCCTGGTCCCGCGAAGTCTGCTGAAACTGACGTCGGGACGGCGGTAGCGTGGCTGGTGGATCGATCTGCGACGTTTGGCCGGAGTGGACTTCCGATATAGCAGTTTTCCGCGACCAGGCCGCCAGGCAAAACGTGTCGTTTTAACGCGTGGAGAAGCTGCCACCAGGGAGGCGGGTGGAGTTCGCTTTTTTGCTTGCCAAAATGTTTCTGGGTTGCTGTTCTATCCTTTGGCAGACGTCTGAGTGGACTATAGAGAGGTCTTATTATGTGGTCGACTGTCTTTTGTTCTTTGTTATCCAGTTTATGCGCTTGCTCGACGGGTGGATGTTAGCTCGGGTCAGCTGCCAAGATCTACGACGTGTTCCTCGTACACCGTTCTCATCAATTTAGGGGCGAACAGCGAATGGTGGCGAAGTAGAATCTCAAGCGAACACCAAGAGCCCGCTTTGGCCCTCTTTTGATTCTTGTTGCTAAAGGGCGGTTAGACAGACAGGCAGACAGTGCAGGCTTTGACAGGTGAATGGGCTGATAAGTTGATAGGTAGGTGATAGGGAGGCCTGCGGCTGGGCACAGGACTAGCACACATGCAGGCTGGCAGGCTGGGAAGCAGGCCAGGACAAAGGCAGAGTGATAAGACAGCAAGCAAGACCACGGCAGACGATGACGAGCTTCGAGGGGGACTAAATCCAATTAAATGCTTTTGACACCTTCAACGGGCGCCTCACTCAACGCAGCTCGTCGGTCGGGACTTTCTGCAACAGTCACAAATTCTTGAGGAATCTGCAGTCGAAACTTGCCCAGAATTTGCATTTTCAGGGTCTGTTTGGGTTTGTTGGTGCTCGGCATTGCTTGCCTCGCCAGCCCGGGCTACATTGCACAATTTCTCCTAATTCTGGGCATATCTCGCGTTTGATAACTGAGAATTCAATCCTGATGCCGATGGGATTGGTGCGGGGAGAACTGTCGGAGCCGACAATGCACATTGCAAGCGCCTCAGTTTGGGTCCAAGCAATGAAACTAGCGAGCATTCACTCAGCAATTGGGCCATCACATTGCAGCTGTTCGAAACATTTTATCCACTGGTCTAACAATTCTCAACGCGGATCCCCGCGCCACCACAATGCCAAGAATGAACAGACTGTTATAGATTTTGACTTGCGTTGGCAATGTAACTTGTGTAAGGATCTGGGTACAAAATGCTCCTGACACCGAACACGTCGCCATACTACAGTACTCATTAGTTGTAGTTAGAGAAGGTCTTCGATATTAGTGCTTTGACGATACGGTGATACTATGATATGTGAGTTTATATCCCCCTCACTCCCCTCATGACAACGCAACTACTATGTAACTTGCCCCGTCTTGTCCCAAAAGGCATGGAGCAGGTCTATACAGGGCTAAGCAATGATTGGGCTTATATGCATACAATGGCTGTTTGACATCGCTTCGACCTGCAGGGTGCGTGTCCAAATGTGCGGTTCCTGATCAGCGCGGGCTGACTGCGGTGTCATGTGGGAGCTTCCTGTGTGGGATGCGGCAGATCATGGATTGTTTACTCCGGTTGATCATATATACACCTTAAAACATCCTGTTTTTTTTTTCCTTCCTGATCACAATCTCTATTGACGGTGATCGTAATTGCGAATTCGTCTTGTGATAGGAGACACTGCTCCGGATGGTGTGACCCAGCATATTACAGAACGAATTCTGCACAATCACGACAGCGCGACAGCTTCAGCTAAAACGAAACAGAGTGGGATTGTCATGCGACGTAGCGACGTAGTTGTGGTGCAAATTGCCTCAGAGCCTTGGATCGAAGCGAGGGCCAGCATGACTGAGGACATGGCGTCAAAAGAACTCTCCCAATGACAGAAGGCTTATTGGGTCGACGCGGCAGAGAACAGGGTAAAGTGACGTCATTGCAGCTTTTGATGCTGCTCTGCAATTCGGTGGCACCATGTATATATAGTAAGATTAACGGACGAGGTCTGCCGGCTTCCGAGCCCTTGTAGGATTGACCCAAGCTATATTCGGCAGGCTGCCCTAGAGCTGCCTTGGAATATCTAGCGTCGATGGTCCCTTGCGGCGAGAAATGTGTGGAATGCTACGGGGGAGGGGGTCCGTCAAACAGGATTCCGGAGAATCGGAAGATGGGGCTTGATAGTCAGGCTTGTGGCTGTTCTACAGATACGGCTGGGCGGGACAGGCGACAAAATGAACAAAAACAGTGGGTAAGGACGCCTTCAGAGGCATCGTATTATTGAACCTTTACTTGTGGCCGGTAGGAGAGAGGACATGGTCTCTGTCCCCTTGATCGAGTCACCCCCTGATCCTCTTGTCGGACCGACTGATTAGACTCGGAGTCAGGGTGCAGAGGAATGGATATGACACCAGTCTCTTGATCTCGGACAGGGTGGAACTCAAGGCATGCAGTCTGGCAGCACGATGTTTAAGGAATCAGTTCACGCGTGCTGCAGAAGAGCTGCAGACAAGTTGTACGACGGAAGAGGTCGGCGTGACCGGGTGATGCTTCCTTGTCGATGGACACAAGAAAATCTGTGCCCAGAATAGGACCCATGAGAAACCAATGACGAGAGTCGCTCGAAATGTTTTCATCTCGGCCTATGGAGAGCTGCTCAGCCACTCAATCGGTACGTTTCAAGTGGCCGAGAGAGGAAAGTATGTGCAGTGATCGCTATTCACACATGTTGGGCCTCCAAACAAGTCTTGGTGGCAGATTTGACGACATCGAATTTTTGAATTGTGCATATCCACCTGCCACCATGCCACCCTCCAATCCCCACGGGCAAGCACCACTAGGGATGCGATGCGTTCGTTGCTTGAGTGTGCCAAGCGGAGCGTGTCCTGCGTGTGTAAAACTATAGCTCCAGTGATCAACGTCATCGCGGGGGTGTGCTGGCTGGCCATGGCTTGCGTAGGCATGCCGTCTGTTCTGTCGTATATCAGGTTCTGCGGTCGGTATCTTTGACGTTTTGCATGTAATAAACCCTGCAAGGCTTTTTTTGCAGGGACACCACAGATTGATCCCTCCCACTGTCCACGAGACTTTGGGGCTGGTGCTGAGGATCGGCAAGCCCAAGAGCAAAAGTCCGCGGACAGAAAATGAGACTTCTGACATGGGCAGATTCAGTCTCTGCATGTCAAAGTGTCAAAAAGACGTAATAAGAGGGGCGGCGCGGGCGTCGTAGAGGGGCTCACAATAGTGAAGCTCATTGGAAGATGGCCGTCTTGAAAATGGATCCTGGAGTCATGGAGAAAAGCTGGGGATGGGTAACCGTACTATGTACAGAGAAAGTGCGCTAGCCATGCCTGCTGCAGACAGGCCCCAGGCTGCGGATGTACACGATAATAGAAGGCACTATGGTTTGGTACCTATCCCGTCTGAGTAAACACCCCACTATCGCCTTTCTCTTGCACGACTTTTGACGCAAGAGACTGCACCTTGGAAGATACAGGTCTCTCGCCTAATTCCTGCGGCTTCCCTGTCAACTTCTCTCTCTCCCTACTCTCGACGCTTGCTCTTGTTCGCCGTCCGACCGGTCCATTTGCATCATATCAACTCCTGACGACCCCAAGTAAGCATTCCCTCTCATGGAATTGCTTTCTTTGTTGCCTCCCAAAGCCCGCGCTTGACTTGGACAAACCAGGCTAACAACGCACTGTACATTGGCAGCCCGAGCACTTGCCGCAATTTTCCTATCTACTCTAGTCAACGACGGCAGCCTCTTAGCTTTCCTCGCTCTACTTTGCTCGTTCCTCCTGTTCGGCTCTTGATCTCGGTGCGAGCACCCTTGGCAACTGAGCCAGTGGCTCTAAGGCCCTACACTACTCCCACAAACAACCGCACCGTGGCAACATTCAGCTTGAGCAAAACAACAGCCTCATGCAGCACAACGCAGTTTAACGTCGCAATCCACTTGACCTCCCGCCTTGTCGCCCTCACGAATCCACCATGTCAGATACTCCAGATTCCTCCATCACGCCGGACGAGCACGCCGAAAGCGTGCCCGGCTCCCCCGGCTCCGAGGATGATGACGATATTTCCTCTGAAGCAAGCACCCCGCTGGACCCCCCGAGCTCCTCCTCCGATGCTGCCCCACCCTTTGGTGGTCAACCTCAATCATCGAAAGACCCGCCCCGCCGAGTCCCTTCGTTACGAACCGTATCGGACCCCGAAGGCTCTACGCCTGGTATGCACCCGAGTTCCAGCGTCACTGGTATCCTCAACAATGCCCGCCGGCCAGCCGCTGCAAATAACCTTCCAATGGATCTGATGGCCAAGGCACGCGCGCTACAGGCGCAGCGAGCTGGTATGCCACGGCCTGGTTTGAACACGCAGCACAGCGCGGCACAACCCTCGCGGTCGTCAGGAACTAGTTCGCCAATGAGTGGAGGCTTCCCAGGAGGTCTGCCGGGCGGTTTGAAATTGCCTGGTGGAATGGGTGGTGGCATGTCCCGGCCTGCGGCACCGTCTTTTGCAAGATCTGCCCCCGTGGTACCTGGACGCAAGCCTGGTCTCAGTGAACGAAGAAAGATGGCCCTCGGCGGGCTGCCAGGCGGTCCTTCGCCGGCCGGGACGCCTAAGCTTTCTGATATGAACGGAGGGGCCGGTGCTGGTTCCGACGCGAACGGCGGGTCGGAGCTGAGTTCGAAGATGGATCAGTTCAAAAACTACGTTGACTCACAGAAAGGATGGATCACGTTTGAAGGCGCAGCCACCATCACCAAAACGGGTGTCAACTTTGCCGGCGGCTCTACCTTCTCGATCTCTCTAGACGAGATTGACATTTTGGATGAGCTGGGCAAGGGAAACTATGGTACTGTGTACAGAGTTCGGCATGCACGACCCAAGGTGCCGCGATTTGGTCAGGGCCTGAGTGGCTTCAAGCCATCTAGGCAAAATTCAGGTTTGTCCGAACATGAGACCACTTCAGGGGGTGATTCGCCCCTGTCACCAACAGGTCAACGGGCAGATGGTACATCAGGGCGGGTCATGGCAATGAAGGAAATTCGGTTGGAGCTGGAAGAAGCCAAATTTACCACTATTCTCAAGGAGCTGGTCATCCTCCACGAGTGCTCTTCCCCGTACATCATCGACTTCTACGGAGCGTTCTTTCAGGAAGGTGCGGTATATATGTGCATCGAGTACATGGACGGCGGTTCCATCGACAAGATATACGCCGGTGGTATACCGGAGAACGTACTGCGGAAGATTACGTACTCCACCATAATGGGGCTGAAGTCATTGAAGGACGAGCACAACATCATTCACCGCGATGTGAAACCTACAAACATTCTAGCAAACACCAACGGCCAAGTCAAGATATGTGACTTTGGTGTCAGTGGGAACTTGGTGGCCAGTATTGCGAAAACAAACATTGGCTGTCAAAGTTATATGGCACCAGAGCGAATTTCAGGCGGGGGCATGGCAGCAGGAGCAGATGGCACTTACAGTGTCCAGAGTGATATCTGGAGTTTGGGTCTGTCAATCATTGAGTGTGCTATGGGCAAATACCCATATCCACCAGAAGTGTCATCGACCATCTTTGGTCAACTCAATGTAAGGCATCCAGACTCGAACCTTACAAGACAAAGCTAACCAGGACTTGAATAGGCAATTGTAGAAGGCGATCCTCCAGATCTTCCCACGGAAGGCTACACCGCACTCGCCCGCGATTTCGTCTCATGCTGTCTGAACAAGAACCCGAAGAAGCGCCATACCTATGCCATGCTTCTCCAGCATCCCTGGATCAAATCACTAGGCAAACCTGAGACCATTGAAGAGGAAGCCGAGGCCGAGATTGAGGCCACAGACAATGAACTCGCAGATGCAGCTGCCAGGCAGCTAAATATTGCCGCTGAGGGCTCGGGTGACCCCGAGGTTGCGGCATGGTGTCGGGATGCGCTGGACCGCAAGCAGAAAGGCCTGGAGCCCGAGTCGGTCAGGCCTGCGCTGCACGCCGCGCCACTGGACACAGTATCACCGGCAGGGAGCCCCGCAATCGATCCCAGTGCATAGGGTGTTGGAAACTGATGAAAAATGCGTCGGGGGCGTAAGCGGCGGGGAGTTTGGACGTGATTTCTGCAGTGGGCGTTTGAACTGCGGCATTTTTCTGTAACCTAGCCTATCGGTCCATCCTCCTTTTTCTAGCACACCATCGAGCCCAAAGCCAGAAGGGCTGTATGGTCTCCCTATTCCCGCCGAAATGGCTCGGACTGGCTCTGGGCTGCTTTCCCCACATTTCCTCTTCTCCCTACTATGATTACTACTACAACACCAAATCACAACACACGCAAACACGGTGGCAGCATGTAAGCAAATCAAAACATGCGCGATTATTCTTATGTCTGGAGTGCACTCCCTCACTCTCCATATCCGAGAACAGCATCGTGAGGGGCTAAATTTCAGAAGAGCAGGATTTTTGTAACACAAGATCTGCCTGCTTAAGCCCTTCTTTAACATATCTCAAGATACACCCGTTGATAGACAGAGACGGACAGCGGTTTGGTGGAAGGCTGCCTGGCTTGTTCTATGCCATTGATCCGCGTAGCTTTGGCAGAAGAGCTTGAGTGGCCAGGCTACCAAAACACAATGGAAAAGTGGCTTACTCAACTTCCAGCATTGTCTGTGGCTTGTCATGAATGAAATTTCCTGTGACATCGCCGTTCAAATACAAGGCGTTTCCATTTCAGAAGCTGTTACTGTGGCAAAAAAGAAAACAAAAGGAAACAAGCCTCCACGCAAGCCTTAATTATTGACTCTCTATATGTAGGCGAAACTGTAAGACTACACTCTATCTAGTGAAGGACCCACGAGCCACCAAAGACCTTAGTTTTGCGCGACCCTGCCTTCCAGACATTGTAGAGCAAGGCACATGGGTAAAAGCATGCCACCGTGGCCTGCACCTGCTCATCTTGGAGGAAGAAAAGGCTGGCTATGTCACATGGTCTGTGGCAAGTTGATCATACGGGTTACGAAAGGGGACGTTTTGGGTGTGATCTTTAATTGAGGTTACGCTAACTTGTCTGAAAGCCGGAAGTACCTCGTGTATCTACCTACAAGGCCCTCCCAAAAAGTCATGAAAGCTGGACCTAACCCCAGGGTCATTTCATCCAAACGGGCTATAGCGAGAGGAGAGAGAGAGAGAGAGAGAGTTGTTGGACATGAGTACAACCTCAGGACCCCTACTCGAGCGACGCCATCCCCTTCCTCGCCGCACGAGCAACGACATCCTCCACATCCAGGCCCCGGAATCCTTCCTCCACGATCCACGCCCTGCCTGTTTCAGGCGTATACAGTGCCTCACACGCGCGCCCCACAACCAGCAATCCTGGCGGCCGGCTGCCCTCTTCCTCAATGGCCTGCTCGACGTGCTGCAGCGTGGTGCGGATGACGCGCTGGTCGGGGCAGGAGGCGCGCTCAATCACGGCGCAGGGCGTTGTGAGTGGCCAGAGCGCGCGTGTGGGCTTCGACGGTTCCTGTATCGTGTTGTCGTGGTGGTGACTGTCCCCTCCATTGGGCTGTGGTCCCTCTTCTTGCGCTGGTGGTGATGTTTGCCCCAGCTCCTGCGCGGTAAACCTCGTCAACTCCCCCACCAACCCCCCAATCCGATGCAGCGCCATCAAAAACACGCATGTCCTGCTTGCAACATACTCGGGCGGACTCGGCGGCTTGCCCTTCTTCCCCGTCCCCGTACACACCAACACCTGATCCGCCACATCGCGCTGGGTAGGCGGCACCCCGACAAACAGCGGCGCCGACAATGCGGACGTAATGCCCGGCAACACCACCACGCGATCGCCCAAGCCCCGCGCGCGAAAATAGGCAACCTCCTCGCCGCCGCGCCCATAGATAAAGGGGTCGCCTTGTTTGAGCCGCAGGACCGTCTTGCCGGCCTGCACGCCCGCAAGGGCCTGCTCGAGAAGCTCCTCCTGCGCCTGGTCGGCGTTGCCGGGAAATTTGCGCGCGATGCTGACGGGTGTCCGGCGTGGGATCAGGTCTAGCACGCCCGCGGGCACGAGCTTGTCGGCGAGGATGACGTCGGCGGCGAGGATGGCTTTATGCGTCGCGCGCGTCAGCAGGTCGGGGTGTCCGGGGCCGGAGCCGGCTAGTATGATTCGGCCTCTGTTCGCGAGCGCAGCAGGGCCGTTGGGGTCGCGGCCGATGCTGGCTGTGTCGTGCGCGCCGCTTCCCGGGTAGGAGGTGAGCACCACCTCGACATCTTGGTCCGAGATGGCTGCCAGCCTCTTCAACGGCCAGTACTCGCACACTTGACTCAGCCAGCGCATTCTCCTGGTCTTGGCCGCGTCCAGGTCCTCTTCCGTGACGAGTCTGTTGAAA
This sequence comes from Gnomoniopsis sp. IMI 355080, assembly GCA_027946555.1. Classification (NCBI taxonomy): domain Eukaryota; kingdom Fungi; phylum Ascomycota; class Sordariomycetes; order Diaporthales; family Gnomoniaceae; genus Gnomoniopsis; species Gnomoniopsis sp. IMI 355080. Next base: position 46,168 of record JAPEVC010000100.1, read on the forward strand.
CTCGCCGCCTGCTCTGAGCTATCCTCGAGCGCTTCGTGCGCCAGGCGGTCTTCCTCTTGTACCCGCCTTCGCACCTCGCCTAACCGTGCACATGCAGCGCCTAGGTTGGAGGGGAGCGAGGCGGCGACTTCGCGCCGTATGCGGCTTGCGAGATGGCACCCCCGCCCATTGGTGGTGATGCCAATTTGCAAGGGCCCGTCGGTATGTGTGGACAGGAGGGAGAATGTGCAGAGAGAGGGCGAGTCAGTTACGTTGATGGGGATGCGGGCGCGTTTGCATAAAGTTGAAATTTCCTGAGCTGAGACCTGCTTCCCGTCACTGAACCCCAAGTTGGTAGTCGTGACGAACACGGCGTCGACGACATGGTCGACATCCTCGCGCCCGAGAGTGGTGAGTAGCTCGCGTGTGAAATCCTGACGCAACCAGGTGACAGCTTTGGCCTCAACAAGTTTGGCCAAACCGTAATGCAATGGTGCTGAAGAGGGAGTGTCCGAGGCAATGACAATGGGCGTTGCGCCGGTGGCAAGGGACTGCTCGCAACGCTTGCCGGCGAGCGAGTTGCTGCCGATAATGAGGTGGACGTGTCCACGACAGTCTGCTGCGGTCAGGAGGGAGGTGTGATAGGTTGGGGCGGCCATATCGTATGATTTGGCCAGGGCCTGGTATTAGAATGGGATGTGATTGTCCTTCTACTGCATGAGACTGAGGACTGTATGCGACGGTACCAATACCGGCGTTCTCCTCCCGCCTTGAACCTGGAAAAAGATAACAGATGAGGGTATCACAGAAAAGAAAGTAAAGAGTCTATAAGTCGGAAGAGAAAAAAAAAAAGAAAAAGGGGAAGAGTTGGGCCGGCGCGCCTCCGCAAAAGTACCAGAGGCTATCATGGCCATAACCGCAGCGCAATATGCTGAAGAGCATTAGTCAAACCAAATGCCCAGGAACTTTTTTGCGCTGGGCCGGGTGACGCCATCCCGACAGCCGTCTGCGGTACGCTTATCCGGCGAATGAGGCTCGCTCTTTAGTCACGAACCAGTGGCTCTTCCGCGGAAGTCGGACGGAGATCTGGATTTATGGGTGCGAGTCGGAGATGTGCAAAGGCATGCTGTGAATCAACATGTTTGCCGGTCCGCAGAGAATGGTCAGAATAAGTGATTAGAGTCAACACAGCGAGCACATGTCCAGTATCTGGTGGATTCTGCGAGGATGATAGAAAGTAGTCTTGGCTGTTCACATCCCAGACTGCATCTCCGCCGCAAGACACCGGGTCCGGCGGGCAATTGTGTTGAGAACCTTGCGATTTCGACTTTGTAAATCCTGAACCCCTATGCCGTCCGACTGTGTCTCGGAATGTATCAATGTGACAGTCCCTCACAGAACAGCCTCCAAGCAATTCCAGTGCCAAGTTTGCACATGTAGTCCGCTAGTCTATAATTGTAAGAACACTCCGACCAAGCTGCCTGCTTGTGCTTCACCACTACGCTGTCCTTCTGCCATTTCCCAAAAAGCCGCGCCCCCAACCCCTGCACAAAAAGAAATTGGATTAGAGTAAAAAGTAGTATAGTTCGTTATACGCAGAGTCGCCGCCACAATCATGAAGTTTGGTTCATCGAGCTTCTCGCAAATAGACGGCGTCTCTTCACTGCCCATGACCATTTGCCACACTTCTTCTTCCACGGGGCAGATGATGATCCGTTTGGCTGTGTAGCGCGTGTATCCGGAGGTTGATAATGATAATGATGGTATCGAGGTGAAAAGCATCATGGTAAACGCCCGTAGAATGCGGTCGTCCAGGTCGAGGTTGTGGAATTTTTTAAAAGAAAACGATGACACCTACGCCATGCAGCGTGTGCAAAATTCGATCGACGCAGGGCCCACGGAACAAGTCGAAGTGTTGTCCAGCTTCCTGTGAGTTTTCGATCTCCTGGGGCCGCAGTTGCTCAGTGTCATCAAGCATTCACATGACGACGCACTTATTGTCCTCCTTGTCCTTTTTCACACTAAGCGCAACACGAGCGGCTTCAGTGAAGGCCTCGTTGACGCCACGATTTCGCATGGCCGAGCACTCAAGGTAGCGCAGTGCGTTTATCCTCCGCGCGACCTCAAGTCCCTGCTCGTAGTTGATCATGGGCTTCTTCTCCCTTTGTCCGTCAGCACCATCAGCGCCTGCTGCCGCTGTGTCGTCATCGTCTTCGGAGCCTTCGCGCAAGTCGCACTTCAGGGCAACCAGAACCAGCTTGACGCCCGGGCAATTGTCGGCAATTTCTCCCACCCACTTGCTCTCGACGTTCTCGAGAGAATCTTTGCTGTCGACACTGTAGCAGAGCATGATCAAGTCGGTGTCGTCTGTGCGACAACGTTAGCGACAATGAACAGGCGCAGGCGGCAGGCTGCACAAGCGATTAGGGGACGGACCATATGATAAGCTTCGCAACCTATCAAATTCTTCCTGTCCTGCGGTATCCCACAACGACAGTTCTATATGCACATTGTCCACGAAGATATCTATTCTTCACAGTCAGTCATTGTCCGCGATTTTCTACATTGTCCACACGGGGCGTCCACCGCTTGCAGAACATACCATGGACGTAGTTCTCGAAAACTGTGGGCTCGTAGACTGTTGGAAAATAGCTGCGCAGACCATGTCAGCAGACTGTGCATTTATTGCCTCGGTTGCGCGCATTCGTGACTCTCGCAAGGCGAATTCCAAATAGCACTCACCCTCTGGTAAAGACATTCAGCAAAGAAGTCTTGCCACAAGCACCGTCACCCCTGATTGTTTGAGCGCACCGTCAGCCATTGTCCTACACGAACCCCCTAGCCAATCCTCCAGCGGGTTCAGTCACTCACAGCAAGACAAGCTTGCGCTGGACGGTTTTGCTTCCACCGAGTCCGCAAGGCATTGCGTCTGTCACTTTGTCGCGCAGCTGGCGGCGTTTTCGCGATAGGCTTCGAGGGTAAGAGAAGGCGTCAAAGGCTCGGGAGAACTTGCGACCTGTAGAGGACAATTCTATCGTGGGTAACGAGGCAATCAATCACGGCGCAGATTGGCGAAGGGAAGCGAATTGGACGGCTCGAAGTGGCCCGGTAGATGGGCAGGAGGTCGGACAGGTGTAACTCGTAGGGAGAAATGACCGTGTCTCAGTCTCGGTTCGGGGATGATTCGTAGGGTTTGCAGGGTTGAACAGAGGAGTGTGGCCCACGATCGTGAGTCGTCTCGTGATGGCAAGAGTCGAGCTCGTGTAGGATGGAGGCTTGTGATGTTGATAAGATGCTGTGAGTGGTGACAGGAAGCGGTAGTTTTTGGAAGGAGCGAAATGAGGTCACCGCCTCAGAGAAGAGGGGATTTGCCGAGAACCACGGTGAGTAGGCGTCGCAAAGTCAAAGGCCGTTAGATGGGACGACGATCACGTTCCAAGCTCGAGAGCACCTGTTTTAATTCGTTCTGCTGCGGAGAGGTTATGATGTGACGGGAAATGCAAAAGACTGGGCAAGGTCAAGGGTGCGACCTAGAATGGGAATTTGATTGAACAGAAGTTGAGAAAAAGAAGGCAAAAACAACCTTCACAACAGTTGAGTTTCACCCAGGGTTGACAGGAGTCTGTTTTTCTGTAGACGGGGGAGTCTGTGTTGGATATACGCAGTAGGTAGGTACAGCACAATACGTCCGTACTTCAAGGGAAAGAAAACCGCCGTCGGGGGTCAACGAGAAGGCGAGGCACGAGGCAGGAGGCAAGCACGGGGTAATGACTGGGTGGGCACAGAGCCCACCTTCCCGCCAGCGCAGCCATGTCGCTGCAGCAAGCCGTCAGTGGTCAAGCCGCGCCAGGGTGGAGCCGAGGCCTGCCAAGCTCCACCACCAAGCAATCTCCCCAGAATTGGAATCGCGCCTTGTCGAAATTGTCTCCATTTCTATTCTCGACTCCCGGATCTGACGTGTTGAAATAAGCAATTTGGCGCATATTGCTGACACGCAGCTAGCCAGTACACGTGCATGTCTTCATCACCGTCTGGAACCTCTATTATAGTACCTTACCACTGACTCCATTGCTTTCCCGGATGTTTTGTAAGACATTGGCTTACATCCATAGTCTTAGGTGGAACTGTGGCGCACATGAACTCTAACCCGGCACAATTGTCACGGGTACGATGCAGCCTTCATGCGCCTTGCTCACCTCGACACTACGGCTCCTATTGGAATGGGCTAGGGTAAGAGCTCCATTTTCGACCAATTGTATTACACGCTTCCACACCTGCCTATATGAGAGGGCAGTCATATCGATAGTGTAAGCTCCCTGCACGACGTTGCCCGCCCACCAGTGGTTGCTCCCTTCAAGAATCGGCTTCGTCTCCATGGAAACCACCTTTAGCTAGCATAACTTCGTCACGTCGTCCGTCAGACTGGCAATGTCTCAGGTCCAGAGGTCTTGCACAGTCGTTGATACTACAGTCCCAACACAAGTATTCCAGTACATGCAATACAAAAGCCAGGACAATACTGAACATCAGCGGCCCTGCTATTTCGTAAACGTGCGGTAGTATAGGTAGGTGTACGAAAGCCTCCCGAGTACAATTTGTTTCGTACCTACGGTAGTAATCCAGAGATTCTCTGCCTTTGGGACCTCAATCGCCATCATCGCCACCTCAAATATCATCTTCACTACACGCCTCTGGTATATTCGCTATCTATGGCACCGGATGGACTGTAGATGGTAGCTTCAAGCAACACGTCATTCAAACCTATATCCATGCCTAATCAGAAAGTTGGCCCACTTTGTGCGGTACTTGTAACTATGTGTACGAAGCCTCTCGTCTAGTATAACCACGTCAACGTTTGTACACACATAGCCAGATCACTCACTACCCATCGACTTGGTAGGTCCTGATCAGAACTCTGGCCAAGATAGCTTGGCACTTCGTTGGCACAGAGCGCGAGGACAAAACAATTTGATAAACTCGCTGCTACATCCAACCGAAATGGGGGACCAGGAAACTCTTCTGCGCCCTCAAAGGGACGCAGAACTACAATTGAGGCCACGCGGTTCCGACGGGGTCCTCTGTCGCTCAGGGACGTGACCATCATGTCGTCCGCTTTGTGTAGTACATACAAAGAGAAGGGACTCGTGAACCTACCTATCCAGGAGCCTGACTGGAGGAGAACGAAGGCCTGGCCACAGCAGCAAATAAGTCCACTAGAGTAATCGTCCTTTATTAGCGAGTACTAAAGGAACAGGATCGATTTGGTGGCGGTGCCGGTCAAGGTTGGAGCCGTGAATGCAAGATGCAGAGGGTGGCAATGAATCCTCCCATCCCAGTATATCAGTTTCGGCGTCGACAGCGTGCCTTTATCTCCTCTTCAGCTGGATGTCCGTTTTGAATACATTCCCTCGCCGTTGCATTCTCGATAGGTGATATATGAACGGCTTTGGTTCGGGTATCATCTCGTCACTCGGTACTAGATCTTCAAGAGTCGATTGGATATCGCACATTTACACTAGGTGCGATGACCCGCAATTATACGTATCAATGATCAACTCAAATGGTGTGGTGATATAAATGGCGCTGCCCAGTCGGCCTTATGAAGTTGTCGGTGTGAAGAAAGACCATTTGATGCAACATTCCATTTATATCTCAGCTGGCTTTCGTCCTAGCCGACGGGCCTCACTTCAGCCAACGGCAGACAATCATGTCGGGCTTGGCAGCTGGAGTCGACACAATCTGATAAATAGGACCAATTCTGTGCGTCAAATGTATCGAGATGGTGCCCAGAGCGCCGATTGACTGAGCTCGAAACGCATTGGCGTTGCTTGGCGGCGTGGCGGCTTGGTGGGGTCCTCAAGTCAGTGCTTGCGCGCGGCTTGTCTTGCGTGTAGGAGAAATCTAGTGCTACCTCACGCGAGACTACGATCTTGACAAGCTGAACTTGGGAAGGTATCAGCTGCGAGCTCCGCTCCGTCGCCAAGACGAAATACAAGTTCCCACGCAAAAGGGGGCCTCGTCCAAGACGCTGGGCCTTCTAGGAGTCGTTTCATTGTGACACTTGTGTGAAGCCAAGCGACCACACAGAATTCACTACTCGCCTTATGTAGCTGAATAGTATAGATGGCAATTTTTAACATATTTCTAAAAATGAAGCCCACAAAAGCGTTGCCGTAGCCGTCCTGTTCTCAAAGTTCCAAGCATCCCAAATCGTATTTCCTACAATTTGCATTCTCGTTTTGCCATACCCACATGTACCACTGTCTTGCGAGAAACGACTAGCATACTCTTCACGCGAAATTGTTTTGAGCTTCATATAATTAGCGGGAATTCTTACGATGGCAGCCGTTTGTGACCCTGGCCCAGCCCAAAAGTTCCCGTCGTCGCCACCTTTGACGACGACGGACCGGCCCGACTCCATGGCATCCTTCAAATCCATCGAGACGGAGACGGTGGCCGCCACAGAAAGATTACAGAATGATAACGAAGATGATGACTCGCTCATCCTTGCCATCCGGGCTCTTCGACTACTCGAAAATCCCCAGGCCGCCGCCACCGAGGCCATTCAAGCATTCGACCCCAAGGCCAATTTACATCCGGACCTGGTGAGGCTTCTGGTGGCTGCTGCTGTTCGTCACCCGGATGTTGCCCAGGGCCTTATAGAGCTCGGGTCAAGCCAGAATGGTCATCTCATCCGTCGCACGCCCTCTGGGTCGCTACAAGTGAATGGCAATGGGGCCAGCCGCCATGCGTCTGGTCTCGTTCATGAGATCAGTATCTCTTCTTTGCTTTCCAGTATTAGCGAAAGCAGCAACCGGCGATCGAGCGACCCATCGACCACCATTGAAACAACTAAGCCCACTCTCAAGCGTCGCCTCAGCGTTCTGTCCACCAAGAAGGCAGCAGAGACGCAGCCAGCAACACCACCACGGCGCAAGGAAAAGATTTCCATGGACAGCATCAAGAAGATCTGCAAGGCGAATCTCAAGGATACCAAAGAGAGTATCGATAAGCTCGAGCGAGCGGACTTGGATGATGAGACCCTTGAGAACGACGAGCTGAGACGAATGGCTGAAGAGTGCCTGGGCCACGAAACAGGTAAATTTGCACTTTGTTTGGCACTCACACTACGCGATGAGAAACAACGCTGGGAGGCTGTCCAGAACCTGATGGATACCATGGTCGACAAGCTCAAGCTGCTGCTGTCTGTCAAGGGGGTGTTTGGACCAGATGGAGAAGTCGGTCTCCCAGGACAAGACGCCTTCGGCATCCGCGACTGCTGGGTCGTGCTGTCTGAACCTGAGCGAGAGAGACTGGCCACTGAAGACAACAGTGCCTGGCCCAAGCGTCTGAGAGAGGTGGCGCAGCTTTCACCACACCACGCTCTCAAAGCATGGGAGATCCTCAGCGCCTGTGAGAAGATCCAGGAGGCGTTGGCACCTTCACAACGGTCGTCGGCAGAAGGGCGAGACTCTTACGAAACCGGGGCGGAGGCACAAGTTGGCGAGTCTTCAAACGCCGTCGCGAAACGCCAAGCCACAGCCGCGGCCTCGCCACAAGAGATCACGGATCGTTGGGCATTTTTCTTCGACCTCCTCGACGAGGAGGCCGCAAGGAGGTGCTTCCGTGAATTGAGGCTGCTTCGTCAACTCTTCAACGCTGCACAGGTGCCCAGTGCGACCAACCGCGCCGCCAATCTGAAGTCCAAGGCAAAGAAGGCGTTCGATATGTCCAGGCCCGATGACGACCTCGAGCGATGGCTGGACACAAAGTGGGCAATCACGGCCATGAAGGGCTTCATGCTTTCAAAAGCGGGTATATACAACGCAGATGGCGAGACCAGTTATGAGAATCTTGACAGGCTTGACAACGCGTTTTGCAAGACGTTCTGGGGGTGTCTTGCATCTGGAGATCATAAGCGGCTCGCTGCAGAAGAGGGTAAACAATGGGTGACGGACATCATGAAGGTATTTGATGACAGAAGGCGTCATGATGTAATGTTCAGGCTGCGGGATATCCTCCATTTCATGCAGGCCAATATGTAAAATTTCCTTTGTATTCTAGGCACATTCTAAACACAGATAGCATTGTTAGAGAGAAACATACAAAGTCTTTTGTCTCGGTTCGTTCATACCTTGGAACAATCATCAGCATGCTTTGGATCTTTTGAATCACTATATGAACAATGTGAACACCTGTCTATCGACATGTAATATATAGGCAGCTACTAGATATAACAGCAAATGTGTAACGAGTGACGTGCTAAGGTGTTCTTACTTACAATTCACATCCTGGGTCTCCGGTTCATTATTAATCATTCTCCAATCAGAATTCTCTCCTGAGACATACCTAGGCACGTATATCATTGTCAGATGAATTGCTACATTAAGCTGTGCATATACCTTCTATCATATTTAATACAGGGCGCTACAAATACCTGCTCCGCCTCGAAAATGAATGGCACTTCACGAGTTATAGAACTTTCGACATCACAGCCTCTGGGCTTTCACCATTCCTTGAACTACCGGCTCTCCTGTGAACCACGGAACCCGATTACCTACAATGTATTCCACGTGTGATATTTTGGAGCGGCTATAGGTAGAAGTAAGTGTGCGCAACTCGCGTATGTAGCTTGACCAGAAACCCGCAGGAATGGAGCTCCATTTTGGTGTGCTCAGTTCAGGCGAGGTAATGAACGATGTGATCCAGTCTGGGTGGCCAAACCCCGGCTTTACTTGGCTCATGACTCTCAGTTCAATGCCGAAAGAAGTGAAGGTTCGAACATAAAGTTGCCTTCAAGGTTTACTGCCTGGCCATTAGCTGAATATAGAATGTATAGTGGGTTATTTTCAGATTCCCGTCATTCTCAAATCGACCAGCGTGGAAAATGATCAGTGCCTGCAAGACTCATACCAAAAGCAACACACAACATCACACAACAACAAAAATACTTCGCAGAATACGGGAGTTCGATGGGGTTTCAACGCAAATAATGAATGGTATAGTGTGGACTCACGAATTTGACCACATTGCCGGCTGTGCGGCGCTGGTTTCTTCAGACTGATATCTTGGCGGCGAGGCTCGAGTCTATGAAACAAGGTTGCGAGCAGCAAAGTTCGGGCATTGCACGTGGAATTACAATGGCTTTAATAGAAGGCAGCTGGAAGGCACAGTGGTCATTCGATCGAAATGTGAATGTCGGTCAGTCCATGTGAATATTTATTTGTGATCCCTAACGCCTAGCATGCTCATACATGAGGTCTAGAAACAGAAGGCGTGAAGCGTGCGGCAGCTCGTCCTTGATGGCTTCAGACGGAGTAGCTCGCATATTCCTTATTGAATGCCCGCCCTATCACCATGCGCCTGACCTCCGATGTTCCAGCCCCTATTTCGTAAAGTTTTGCACTGTATATATAGTCAGCCACGAGGTCTTAGACATATACTAGAATGTACCGGAGGGTAAGACGTGAATAGGGAAGAAAGGCAACACAGGGCTTACTCTCTCAATATCCTCGATGCAGGCATCTCCTCCACATATCCCATGCCACCAAGTACCTGAATACAGTCAAGTGCACACTCTGTCGCCCTCTCTCCAGCATACAAGATGGCACCAGCGCAATCTTGGGTTTTGATCAAGCCTTCCTCATCCACTGCCCGAGCTGTGGCGTATGTGTATGCTCTGCTCGCCTGATACTTGGTGTACATGTCGGCGAGCTTGCCTTGGACGGCCTGGAAGGTCCCGATTGGTTGTCCAAATTGCTTCCGGGTGTGCACGAATGGAAGTGCAACATCGAGTGAGGCCTGCATAAGTCCCAGTGGCCCAGCACTCAAAACCAACCTCTCCAGGTCAAGACCTTCCATGAGAACACGAACGCCCCCATTGATCTTACCCAAAACGTTCGCCTCGGACACAAAAACGTTATCAAAGACCAATTCGCCCGTGTTGCTGCCTCTCATGCCCATTTTATCCAGCTTCCTGGCGACTCCGAAGCCTTTCGCCCCCTCAGTCTCAACAATGAAAGCCGTTATGCCCTTGCTTCCAGCATCCGGGACAGTTTTTGCGTAAACCACGATGTAGTCAGCGTCCGGTCCGTTGGTGATCCACATTTTGCTCCCATTCAATACATATCCACCATCCACCTTTTTGGCCGTGCTTCTCATACTGACAACATCTGACCCTGCACCGCTCTCACTCATGGCCAAAGCGCCGACCTTCTCACCAGCGATGAGGCCCGGAAGGAACTTTGACTTTTGCTCTGGGTTGCCATTCAGTTGTAACTGGTTGACACACAGTTGGCTGTGCGCAGCGTAACTCAAGCCAATAGATCCAGACGCTCGGGAGATTTCCTCCATCACCACGCAGTGCGCCTGGTAACCCATCGCAAGCCCGCCCACATCCTCGTCAGCAGTCATTCCAAGGAAACCAGCCTCGCCGAGCTTAGGCCACATATCCGGTGGGAATTCATTGGTCTTGTCGACAGAGGCCGCAAACTCCGGGGTAATCTCACGCCGCGCAAACTCTTGTACGCGTTCGCGGAGCTCTTCTAGATCAGCTTGTGTGGGTGGTACGAAGCCTTGGGGGTGCTTAGACGTCGAAGCATGCCGTCGGGACTGGGAGCGGATTGCCTGGGAGGAGGGGACTATTGAGGGGAGTAAGAAGGAGGACGGAATCTTGACCATAGGCCGTGTTGACCGCGTCAGGATACGAAGGGCTTGTGAGTGGGACATTTTGGCAGATAATCAACAAAGAACTTGAGCGAAGATGCTCAGTTAACGCTCATGGATCGTGGTCACCCGGAATATCTTGGGTTGCTGGACAAACAATTCGGGGATGTTATGAGACGTCGTCGCGTAGCCTCGGCACAAGAACGCCAGCATACCCCAGACTGCATGATCGCTTAGAAGCGGGCCGAGAATCTGGGGAAGCGGCCCAACTTCAACGTCACCCGGGCTTCCAAGCCAAACTTCGAGTCTCCCTTGAACTCCGCCGTGATTTGTCTTTGCATTCCTCGCCAATACGATTGAGGGTGCCTCTGATAGAGGTCTGGACAGTCCCAGGCCGTTAATTTCTTATAGACAAACTCGCCATGTCGTCCATGCGAAGCTCAAAGCGAGCGCCCCTCCTCCGCGCTCTGACCCGGCCCCAGATCCACCTCCTCCCGCGCCAAGGGCTCCCATGCCAATTGCGCCCCGCCGTCCCCATTCCTCGGTCTACGGGCACAGAGACAGCCAGACGGACAATAGCAACATTCACCCCCGCCTACCAAGCTCAAGCAATATCGACAATTCAGACTGTGATCGACCCAAGCAGTGATGAGTTCAAGGAAAATCAGCGTGCAATGGACGAGGCCATGGCCCGCCTCACCGAGCTGACAAGGAAGGTTCAGGAGGGTGGCCCACCGAAAGCAAGAGAGAAGCACCTTGCAAGGAAAAAGATGCTCCCAAGAGACCGTATCACTGCCCTCATCGATCCCGGAACCACGTTCTTGGAATTGAGTCCCCTGGCGGGCCACGAATTATACCCCGAGGCGGACGTCCCGGCAGGTGGCATAATCACAGGTATAGGCGTAGTGGAGGGAGTGAGTTGTGTTATTGTCGCCAATGACAGCACAGTGAAGGGCGGAACATATTATCCCATTACAGTGAAGAAGCATCTACGCGCACAAGCTGTTGCACAAGAGAACAAATTACCGTGAGCCTTTAGTCCCAAAGTAATGTTCGAGTTCTGGGGATTGACCTTGAACTCGCAGTTGTATTTACCTTGTCGACTCTGGCGGCGCCAATCTGCCACACCAAGCCGATGTATTTCCTGACCGCGATCACTTCGGCCGCATCTTTTACAACCAAGCACGCATGTCCGGCTCTGGAATTCCGCAGATATCTGTCGTCATGGGGCCCTGTACTGCAGGTGGTGCCTACGTTCCCGCCATGTCCGACGAGAGCATCATAGTGCAGGAACAGGGCCACATTTTCCTCGCAGGCCCACCACTCGTGAAGGCCGCGACCGGCGAGACCGTCAGCGCAGAGGACCTGGGCGGAGGCAAGATGCACTCAAGCGTGTCCGGAGTGACAGACTATTTGGCCGTGGACGATGCGCACGCTATCGTGCTTGCGCGGCGAAGCGTGGGGAACCTCAACTGGCCGAATCAACCCTCGAACAATGTCACCGAGAACTTTGTCGAACCACTTTATGATCCCTCCGAACTCCTTGGAATTGCTTCAACCAACCTGCGCAAGCCATTGCCCATTCATGAGGTAATAGCGCGCATCGTCGACGGCTCCGCATTTGCCGAGTTCAAACGCGACTATGGCAGTACCCTCGTGACTGGTTTTGCGCACATTTACGGGCAAAAGGTCGGCATTGTCGCCAATAACGGAATCCTATTCTCTTCATCCGCGCTCAAAGGTGCGCACTTCATCCAGCTATGTAGCCAGCGCGGAATCCCGCTTGTATTTCTGCAGAACATCAGTGGCTTCATGGTGGGTACCGATGCAGAGAGGGAGGGCATTGCGAAGAATGGTGCGAAACTGGTCACCGCGGTGGCGTGCGCAGATGTGCCGAAGTTTACAGTCGTAGTGGGCGGAAGTTATGGTGCGGGCAATTACGGAATGTGCGGGAGGGCGTACTCCCCGCGGTTCTTGTGGATGTGGCCCAATGCGAAGATTGGTGTCATGGGGGGAGAGCAGCTGGCGGCTGTGATGGAGACTGTGGGGAAGACTGTCGACGTTGGTTTGAAGGAGAGGATTGACAAAGAGAGTGATGCCGTATTCTCAAGTGCGAGGTTATGGGTAAGTCGATCACGCTCAATTACTCACCTGGGACGGTCTGAACTGACTTCGCATCACAGGATGATGGTGTAATCCCGCCTCAACATACAAGGAGGTATCTGGGCCTGGGCATCAAGGCCGCTATGTCAGGCCGGAACGAAGTAAAGCCTGGAGACACCAGGTTTGGCGTCTTCCGAATGTAGCTGAGTCTCACTACCAAGTGCCTGGCCGTGACAACTTGAGCTCCGAGAGCAAGTGAAAAGTAGACAAAGATGCCCAAAACACTCCTTTGGACCTGTAAGGTTGCAGTATGCGATTTGCCGACGTTGAAATACGTCTTTCTTGTAGAGTCACTGTGCTACAGGACTGCTCCTATTAGCCCGGATTTGCGAAGTCTTGTCTAATATCTCAGGTCCTTTTCTTCGACACAGGGCAGTATCTCCGAGTCGTGTGCTCCCAAGCATGCATGAATGCCCATTATCGCTCTGTCAATCACCTGGAAAATTCTGTGCGTGCAACGTGTCTTGTTGCAGGCAGAGGCAGGCTCAACCCTAATGTACCTAATATGAGTACCTAGGTAGGTGGCCAGCAGCATCCCAAATTAGATCTATCATCCTCTTGATCTCTGCTTCTTTCTGCCACAACGACATCAACAAAAGCTTAATAACATACAGTTTGACATCAATATATTATGACACCACAGCTTTGCTGTTTGAGAAAACATGAACACTCCAGGACAGACGCATTGAACGTCTGGAAATTAAAGGAAGCGAAAGGACTCCAAAGGCATTCTGTCAGTTGGAGAATTATGGCGGCTGTCACGACTTGAGAGACAAGACTAACTTTGGAGCCCACCCCCGCAAATAGCACAAGGCTCGTCTCTTTCTATCTCACTGGCGGCATGCGGCAGAAAAGTGGAAGTACATCGCCGGATTGGCAGAAGGCATAGCAAATTCTTCGCCGGGAAGTTTGTCACCGTACATGAGTGGTGTGGCCTCTACAGCACATATTACGACATCGACGAGGAGTCCGCTACCATTCTCAACGTTATGAGGTACCTTGACATCTTGCAACTGGTTATCCCATATTCACAGATTCCGCAAGTGCCAGATTTGGTCTCTCAGGCGAGAAAGTGACGGCGCCTTTCGACGGCACGGAATCCTCTTTTCAACCTGTGGCGATGTGGCAACCGAATACGCTCTACCTAATTACTAGATGTTTGATTTTGGTAATTCTGCGAAGACCCGTTGTCCCTCAGCAATATTTGCCAACACAAGTTTTCAATGTGCACTGGTGGAAGACGAATCACAACGAACACGCAAATTTCGGAACATGGTGGTCCACTTGATGATGCTATCTCCTCGATTCAAAGGACTTGACGACATGCGTAGCTAGGTGCCGCGGGAATTGCTAGTTGAAGCCAAAGAATCAATAATCCATAAGGTGGTAGGAAACCAAGGGAAGCTGATCGAAGTCTGGGACGAGTTAAGTGACAACTTACGACAATATACGAGAAAGGATAGAAGGACCGGACCTCTGAGTGGAATTATTCGCGCGACATAAACAAGAGCAGAATAGTCGGTGTGACTTGTTTGCGCTCATTTCGCGGGCTCGTGGCTGCGGGTGGGCAGACCTCGAAGGGCCCTCGGAAAAGGAGATGCTTTACGTTATGAAGTCTTCGGTTTGCTAAAGGAACCAGCTTGAATAATTCAGCCCTTTCTATGAGACGTAGGAGCTAGTTCAAATCGTTCCTCATGGCTTCAAGGTTGATGCTACTGCAGCGTATGATGAACCAAGCCCTAGTCTTTGAGTGACCACATCGGTACGAAACCAGACTGAGCTACATAGCTCATACCAGGCCAGAGCAACATGATCGGTGTTTTCAAACAAAACTATGGATTCACGGATTGAATTGTAATGATATACTAGCTGTGTTTTGTAAATGCTCAACCATTCTCTCTTCAGCATGGGCCATCTCTTCCTCGATGAACTCCTCCAGCCTGACGCGGAGGCCATAGAACTCTTCTTCCACCTTTTCATCTACGTCACGAACTCTGCTCTCTATTGTATCACTTATATCATCCTGCACCTCCTCAAGCCGCTGTTCCAGGAACGAATCTTGCTCCTCTGCCTGCTTACCTGAGCGCTGTTCGACATGATCGAGGATTCGATATTCCAGTTCCTGCAATTGCCGGCCTATATAGGGCTTCAGGTCCGCAATGAGCCGGTCGTAAAGCTTACTTTGCTGATCCTCAACAAGTCTAAGCATCTCGAGTTTCTGCTCATCTACTATCTTCCGGCACATTCTTTCAACATCGATTGGATCTAGTTTGGCACTTGTCACATCGTCGGAGCTACGCCGTCGTCGCTTCTTGGAGGTCTCTGTGGCTGTGTGTGAGTAGATGGAAACAAGCAACAACGTTGAGTAATGTGGAGGGCAATCTTACCTCCAGAATCGTTGAACGGCGCAGTCGGCGGACCTGGACCAAGCTCATCGTATGAGGGAGGACTGTCCGGCTCAGTAGAGGCGGCAACAGCAGGTTCATCCTCGACGAGAATCTGTCCACCTTTGCCTCTGTATAGACTAGTGAGGTCCGCCTGGCGGGCAATAGACTTCAATATGCCCTTGTTTGCCGCCTCGCAAAGTGACGTGAGCCGTGCCTGCGAAAGTACGTTCCGGGGGAGGTAGATAGTAAGATTGTCTTGACGGACAAGCGATCGCAGCGAGTCCAGTACGTTGCCAGCAGCTTTGTTCTTTGGCGTCAAATCCAAGAGCTTGGGTCCGACAAGATCAGCCGGCCTCGTTAGAACGAATCGCAGACAGACAATGTCAGACCCGAGTCTCTTGCGAGCTTCCTCGCCACTGCCACCTACTCCCGGCTCTGCGGCCGCGAGTTCGACGACATCCAGCGATTTGATTCGTTCTGGGAGGATGAAAATAAATAGTGGTGTCTTGGTCGACGCAGCAGCCTTGAGGATCACTGTACGGCGAAGCTTAAAGAAAGCATCGTTGGTCTGACCAAGGCGTCGAGCATCAAAGGTCGCTTCGAGAAGGGTATCGCTGGCGACGCATTCTACAACAGCTGGCGTGGAGATATCTATGTTCGAGGTAGAAGAGTCTGCAGCCGAGGCAGAGGAGCCGGCTTCGTCGGCCATTCGCTCATCTACGTGAATGTAGCCTAGAAAGAACTGTCAGTATTCCCGATGGTGAAACAAAAACCAGACAGTCGAAAGATTATCCCTCTGCCCTTGCGGACAGAGATTCCCACCCGCCCAGGCTTCTGTGTGTAGAGCAGCCTTGACTCCAACCGGGCCATCGAGGTCCGGACGATGCATTGAGCGACCTTGAAGACAGGCGAAGCAAAGAGAAAGCAGGTTCTTCGTCCTCGCATGCGTAGCCGAACGACGCTACGTTGGAGGCGCGAGTGTCGCTGACAGGCGACTCCAGCCCGGGAAGGCTGAAGACCCTTCCCAAGACCCCAGTTCTTTCATGGAGCGCACTCGATGAGTAGAAGCTGGCATTTCTCGGTCTTGGGCGCGGTGGACGCACGCACTCGTGGCAGGTCGTTGAGCATCGCATGCGCGGCTGCCCGCGTGTGCGCGGGCACCTTTGAACTGACCGTTGTTGTATTGGCGATCTGCAGAGCAGATGACAGCATCGTCGGGTGGTGACGAGGTTCGACGTTGAAGGATGGTGCGCGATGAGTTGGTTGATGATAAGGTGAAGTCGGGGATGGAGCTGCGATCGGCGTGCACGCGTGAACTTGGAATGCGGTGGCTGATCGCAAGGATCCACTTTCCATTTCCTTCCAAGGCTGGATGCACGGGGCTGACCCTCGTGAACTTAATAGGTTCACGAGCTGTGACTCTCACGGCCACCTGCCCACCCCCTTCGAACAGAACAGGGAGAAAAAAAAAGGGTCTCTAATAGTCTAGAAATTATTTAGACAAGCAGTCGATAAATAAAGGGAAAAATTTAAATGGAGACGGTCAAGACTCTACTCGAACTCTGCCTGCCGGTTTGCATTGGATGGCAATGCTTACCACTTTTTTTTCTACCTTTTTCGTGATCGTAGATAAATTCTAATATCATTGATACTTATATTTCCTCCAAAATCCTGTGAATACTCTCAGGGCATGCATGAATACCTTACGTCTTGCTCGAACTGAACATTTTTTGATGTCTCAGGTCCCAGTTGCCCCTTCGATCAGGCCGGACGATTGAGACCGTTCAATCTGTGATCAAAATCCTCTTTGGGAATATCTTGAACCTTGTCCGTCCTCTTCAATTTCACACCGGACCTCTTCTCCCATCCGGGCAGACATTTTGTATGATCCGCATTTGGCTCAACTTGGTCCAACGAGTACTGTAGGTTCCGCTGCAGCAGATCTGGGAGCTCGGTCTGGAAGCCATTCTCCTGCATGAACTCTTTCGTGATGCCCAGATCTTTGACAAGCAGAGCCAGTCCAAAGCCACTGTTGTACCGCTCTGTGATTCCGTCTCGCCGGAAAGTGTCCAGCGTCGGAAAGCAAACACCTGTGCCCACGTTCAGGACATCTATCATTTGCTGTGGATCAAGGCCGAATTTCTGTCCCGTCACTAGGCTGTCGCATAAAGCGTTGATGGACGACGCCATGATGTAGTTATTGAGCGTCTTCATCGCATGACCACTGCCTAAAGGCCCCATGTGAAAGATATAGCTGAACATGCAGTCTAGAACAGGCTTCACCTTCTGAAAGGCCTCTGCTGAGTCCGAGCCCACCATGGCTGTCGACTGGCCCGCATCGGTAGCGTGCATATAGGTTTGCGTGATGGGACAGTCAATGAGTTGAATCTTATGCTGGCCAAGCTCCTTACCCAGCTCCTTTGTATCGAATGGCGATGACGACGACGTGTCCACCACAATAGTGCCAGGCTTCAGGGCCTTCGCAATACCGCGGTCCCCGAGCAGAACCTCCCGGACGATCTTCCCATGGGGCAGCATCGTGATGATGACCTCGCAATTGGAGAATGCGTCTGGATGGCCTTTTGAGGCGGTGGTGTTCTCCCATTCCCCAGCTGCGCGATCCGATTTTGTCGAATCGGCATCGTGAACTACCAGTGTGAAATTTCTCTTGGGTATGTTTGAAGCCATTGAGAAGCCTGCGTTGCCGAGGCCGATATACCCTACGCTGGTGACTTGTTCGTTATTGGGGGCCATGTTGGGTGGGAACGACTTGCGCTGAAAATAATGGCTTATCCAAAGCTTGATCAGTGCAAAGATAAGTGCGACAGTATTCTCTCTCAAAAAAGCTTGTGCCAGTTCTGCTCACAACATTATTAACGATGGCCGGGAGATTGATCCACTTAAGGAAGAAGGTTGGAGCGTGTGGAGAAGTTGCAGTCGCGATGAGACGGGAAGTTGGGAACTAGTGAACCGGAATACCTGTTTGAGTAAAGTCAATGGGTAAAACCGTCGACATGTCCAAGGGATCGACAGTGACCTCAACTTCAAAACACCTACACCAGGTAGGACTCGTTTGTGTGGCTTCAACGCTTTGGTCGCAAAGCTACCTGTATACCTAGGTATCCTCCACAACGGGTCCACACTACTCAACCTTAACCAAGCAATATTGGTCCTTCACACAAACGACAGACCCTGAATGTGATGAAACAAGTCACGATATTCTCTGTTACCCCAGGCTTATCAGATGTAGAAAGGCATTGATTTACAGCTAGAGTATTTCTCAACCTGGAATTACCACACGATGTGACACTTTCCAAGGTTGGAAAGCCAGCACCTTAGTACTTTGTTCTGTATTGAACACCCACCCGAACTGCCCGGGGTCTCAGAAAGCCAGCGAACTCAGCAGTCTTTCCAAGTATCGTGTCATTGGACTGGTGCAGGGTGTGCTGCCTCGGGATGAAGCTACAAACCCGTATCGGAGCCTCATGCGAGCAATCTGGCTACATATTTCGTTGAGTCACGAAGGCTCGTGACTTTCCAAAGTTGAATTTTCAGAGAACAGCGGCGTTCCAGGAAACACGACGCTACCGAAGTGCTTGCCCTCGCCGACCACAGGCATCTCGAAGTCAGTATTGCTGTCATAGCGACCTCTCTAAATCCATTGGCTCCCATGCTGTACTGCATACATTGCGTAATTCTTATCGGGTCGGGAGCGTTCTGAGTTACAGTGAGGCTGTCGTCTCAGCCATCCGCCACTTACGCGTTGCTTTCCAGCCGGATGGCCAGATCTGTCTACATAGGGTTGCCCCGCGCATTCATTGCCCGGGAAACCGTGCGCCGCTTATACCATGAGTGGAACCAAGGCAGCTCATTTCCAAGGGCGGCTCACGATGAATTGGCCTGGGCCCTGCAACCGTACTTGAATGCTGGCTGTTAGAACGTAAACAGCTGCCCGCGACAATTCCAATGGAAAGACAAGCATAATTAGGAAGGGAATAGTGGGTTTAATTGAGGATAAGGTACTAGTTAATGACAGCCTTTGATTTCGGACTGTAACCTTTGAAAGGATGGGACAAAGGGATTTAATAGTCAGTCTTTGTGCTGTTCCAGATTAGCAACCTAGGCTAAGTTTTCATATTCGTGCCCTTTATTAAGCATGTTTCCTTATAATATAGGTACTTTAGAACATAGTGCATACGTACTTGTCAATACTTGTATCTTGTAGCGCACATATCTCGGCCCTGATATACCTTTCCGGCAGATGCGTAGCTTACTTGTGTGCGCAAGTAGCTTACCTACTTGATAGGTACTGGGAGCGTGCGCACCGCTCTATAATGTGCTGTGTGAGCATATTTAAAGGGTGAATCTACTTTCAGGATAAGCTACGCTTTCAAAAACATTGGCGTACTTTAGACTTAGGTCATAGAACAAAATTAGGTCTCAATGAGGTACCTTACCGACCCGACATTGCTTTTCTAGGGGCTTGAATTTGCATGCGTATAGTCTATCGATTCCTCCGCCAACAGTAGCCTTTACTAAAGTAGTTTAGCAGGCATTGTGTCTTTTCGATTTGTAGTGAACAGCGAAGCCTGACAATAGTAGACTTGCACGGATAGTTATGCAGCATTTCAACCCGTGACTTCCAAAGCGTTGAGCAGAACAGGGGCCGTCCTCGATCTGTCCGGACAACATTTAGTCAAGAATCAATCACAACACTACTAGAAAGACTGTCGCTGCTATCACTTTTCTTTCCGCGAGTAACCAGCTACTAAGAATGTAACGCTCTGTGTCCATCGGATCGTAAGCCTGTTTCTAAAGAGACCACCTGCGCGAGATTGAGAAAAGCAAAAATAGCGTTCCAGATTGCGCGCACACGTAGATCCACCTGCGCAAACAGAGAGCTGTCATATCCCAGATCAACTCTGGAGACCTGCGCATCTTATATTCTGAATGTTGGTATCTGCGCGAGCCTTGCACATATAGAGCTTTAAGTAAGACAAAGGCAGATTGTTGAATTATAAAGGTGGTGCTTGTCCTTTGTTCTTATACAGGGACTTTAGGAGGTAAGCGGCTTGCTGCTTTATTGTAGAATTTGGAACAAAGTTAAATGCCAGGTAAGTATAAAAACAAGTGGCAAAGATAGGTGGAAGAGGTGGATTCTATAATAATATGCTTTATATATATATGCAGCTGAAGGGTTTTATATTACTTAGAGGTAAGAGACTTTACAGCAATTGTTCTAGATAATGATGTTTTGTAATTGTTATAAGCTGTGAAATTTTCGTTTATTTTCAAAATGCCTCGTGCTAAGTCAGAGTACAGTTGTTTGCATTCGCTGCGAATGTAAGCGGCTTAACCACGGATTAGCGCGTGGGTAGGCAACGAAGCTCGCGTAACGCAGTGGTAGCGTGTTGCTCTTATATACTTGACTTTGCTCAGGTCATATGACATTATACCTGTTATTTATACCGGGTAAATATAATGATATGCAAAAGTCGCGAGTTCGACCCTCGCCGTGAGCAGCTTATTTTTTTATTTTTTTATTTAAAGAAAGATTTCTTATAAAGATTTCTATGCTTATAGCGAGGGTCGAACTCGCGACTTTTAATGTGTTGCTCTTATTAATATCTTTTAAGGATTTTAGTATTTTTGCCTTTTCTTTTCTTCAGGTCTGCAAGCCCTTATAATATTTCGTTGCGGTTTCGGACTAGTAATCGGGGTTGCGGTTTGCAGAAGACATTGCGTCGAGTCTTCGACTAGCTGGTCGATATAGCAAAGTATAGGAAGCACTTGAATTTTCTAGTCCAAATATTAGTAGGGGTGGACATCGAGGTAATATACTTTGCCCTTTAGTTGTATATTACTAGGTTAATTGCAAGACTACATACTCCAGCCAGAAACTTTATATATACCTACAAAGACCTTGCTCTAATCTAGATTCCAGCCCTAAACAGGCCTACTTGGATAACTTATTAGTGGTACAGTGGGCCGGATAAAGTCTGAGCCACCACACCAAAATTCGGCATTCCGGAAATATGACCACCACACTTCCGATTAACATTTTGAGTACGTTTGAGGTCGTATAGATATGAAAAGTAGCTTATTTTGATGTATAGAGGTTGAATTTTAATATTTTGTATATCTACCCTTTGTAGCCCTAACTGCAGCTAGTCTATTAGGCAAAGAGTCGATGAGTATGTTAATCTCCGCCTGCGGTATCTCCTCCTACGCTTTTTATGCCACCGTTGTAAAATAAGCGATATTCTCGAGGTTTCTGGTCTTTTCCTATAGTTTATTATTAGATGTAAGAATCCGCTTCTTTAGTTTTGCCTAAACGTGCTCGATGGGCGCTAGATTAGGCGAGTGAGCAGGCCAGTCTATTATCTTAATTATTTTACGTGCGAACTACTCTATTGTTTTAGCAGAAGTGTGTATACGCGTGTTATCCTGTTGGAAATTACGAGTTCCGTTATAGATAGGCAAAAGGGTATGCTCGAGGACCTATAAGTAAGATTTGGTGGTATATCCCTTACGTTTTGCCGTCTGATCCCTCTCTATGACTATAAGGGGTGTCCGACCTCCCTTCTAGATCGTACCCTATATTATAATAGTGATCGTAGGCTTTATATGATTGCGTAAATTAACTAAATTATAGCGGTATCTCTCTTTTGAATACCGCTAAACCTATTCCCGAGGTCTAGAGGGATTATTTTGAACGCTGTACTCGTTAGAGTTGATTATTTAAAGAGGGTGGATCTGTTAGTGAGCACGTTTAAAAGCCGGGAAAAAAATGACTATAGTAACTATACGAACTCTTAATAACCGCTTAAGATCTTTCTCCTAGATTTTGTATTAATTAGAATGATCACTTAGATTATCTATAGAAAGAGGAATTCGCTTCGTAGTAGCCTACCTCGCTAAATGGATGGCGTTTAAAGCCTTCCGGTAGGTCTTATCTGAAGCCTGGATACCTAGGGCCTCTCTTATCTCCTTGTACGTCGCCCTGGGCTCCCGGCGGATGAAAAACTTTAAGCATCTGATAGCCCGTTGACTGAAGATTGGAGGTCTGCTAGATCTAGTGCCAGATTTGAGGGTCTGGGTGGCTGATTAGCGAGTTTCTGTACGCCGTAGTGCGCCGTGTGAAATGCTTATCGCGTTCCGTAAGAGATTGGGGGATTCGCTATAGGATTTTGCAATGAGAAGTGAAGCTCTGAGCTCCGGAGTAAGTTCGCTAGAATGGCAACGATTTGAAGATAATTTACTTAAAATGCGAGCAGTAGGGGACGCCATTGTGGTTGTTGAGAAGAAAAATAAAAAGTGGTGGGTATTCGCGTGGGACGCGTTAAATAGAGCGGAGTCGCGAAAGTGGCTCAGACTTTATCGGGCCCACCGTAGTAGCTAGGTAGCTACCGAGAAATCAGCCATACTTTGTTCCCTTCTCAAGGACCTGGGAGCAAGAGCAATCGGGATAAAGAACTTAGAACAGGCGTTTTTATCAACAAACATTGATCATCAGTGATAAAGCAGAAACGCTTGCCCATCTCCAGAGCCGTCCTTCAACTAATGCGCCCCACCCACAAAGTCCAACAGCATCATCGTCCTTTACACCACAGCACTTGGTGTTCGAGCCTACCATTGCCCTAGCTGAGAAAATCCTTGCTGCAGCAGGTAGAATGGGTTGGACAGTACAAAAACTGTTACAGTACGAGTGGGCATATTGGAAGGGAGATGATGCTGCTACATTCTGATGAACTTGGCATGCATGGCAGACTGTTGGCGACTGCAGCCTCTGAAACAGTGTTCGACTTGCAAATGCTCTTCTTTCAACAAAGAGCCAGGTCTACAGCCTTCGATTCGCAGCTGTCACAATCCTCAAAGTGTTAGTATTTCAGAGTTGTGTTAGTTTTGGATTCATAGCTCTCCTCACCTGTTCTTTTGAAACATTCTTTAACACTAGACTTGGAGACGGCATTAACATTCTTGACAATACACCCATCGTAACTGCTGAGCTGGAGTCAACTAGAGCGACTCGCATTTCTGGGCCAAAATCCCACTCACTAGTCTGATCCCGCGTGGGCGGATTCTGAGGTAGCCTGACCAGACGAAAATGAGGCATCGATACTTGCCGACGAACGGTTACGGTTGTCGGTCGCGTTCACAGGGTCTGCACGTTGTTGTTCGCGATACTTTTACCTTTAGTAGTGGCGACGCTGCCAGCAGGGTTGTGAAAAAAGTTTGTAGTCAATTAGTAACTTTTAAGTTACTACAAACTACTATAGTTAAAGTTAGTACTTTTTATTAACTACTATAGTTAAAGTTAGTACTTTTTATTAACTATAGTAGTTTATAGTTAGTAGAAGTTAGCAGGGTATAAAAGTGTAATAACTTTCAATAACTATATATAGTTAATTAATAACTAATTATAGTTTATTTTATTAGTAAGCATCAATATATATAAGGAGAATCTTTAAGCGAATAAAAAAATAAAAAAATAAAAGCCTTTTAAATAATATATATATTAAATGAGCTTTAAACTTCGTACGTACAAAAGCGTAATCACAAGTAAAAGCAATTCAATAAAACAGTGGGTTTAATTCTTTATATCCTAAGAAAGTAGAATTAGAAACTATGATCCGTACGGACGACCTTTTATGCCCCTGGCGGATTATATTAGCCAGATCCCATCCGTACGTCTAGGGATCCGTAGGGTACAGAGCCGCAACACCAATGCCACTATTCCAACAATATAAATACATTTTACGAGAACTTTTATTTTATTTTATTAAACTATAGTTAATCAAAGTTACTAAAAGATACTATAGAAAAAGTGTAGTTAGTTTTAGTCAGTACCTACTATTAACTATATATAGTTAGCAGTTAGTTAGTACTAATTGTAGTTAGTTTTAGTCAACTCTATTAACTAACTTCAGTAACTTTTTTCACAACCCTGGCTGCCAGCTACATCGAGCGTGGGAATCAAGGTAGGGGAAAAATTGGATATAGTTTTTCGCGATGCGCTAATCTGGCTACCGCTATCTTTTGTATCCGTCCTCTAACCAAAAGGGGGGGGGGTCAGATGCAGGCTGGCCGCCTAGGTGGCTTACCTTCCTTCGGTGGTTGGTGTGAATGGCGTTATATCCGTAATGAGCGGTGCCATTTTTGGATGCGGCCTACAAATTTGATCGTAGTATGAAATCAAGGAATTGGACACTCAGATGGATGGTTGGAAGTTTGGTGACGCGGAGGAAGTTTTCGATCGGTGAAGGCGGATGATGAGAATGGTGATGAACAGCAGCGGGATGCGTTCCAATGAATTTATATGGCCAATAGCGACCGCAGATCTCCAGCTGGACATTTCAAGACCTCGGTGAAGGAGTTGTTTCGGAGCGAGACCGGCTGTGCCAGACCGTTTCTGTAGGGTCTTCGTGAACGCCTCGCTCAGAGTACCAAACCAACCAGGAAGATTATAAGAATGCCTCCGGCTACTTAGGTACTTGAACAACGAGCCAGTCAGGAGATACATGCCATTCTCTTTACATCATACAAGACCACGGGTTTGATTAATCCTTGGTCCCAGTATGACACGTGCCTGCTTGACACTTTTGGAGAAAAATGCGAGAATTTCTGCGCCTCAATGCTAGCTTGGAAAACATATTGCAACCCTGTATTGATTGATAGCTGGGCAACTTGATGCACTTCGGCGTGTGACAGGCTTGATGACAATACGTCTCTCAGAGTAGGCAGGTTCCATAGCATATTTATTGACGAATTCTAGGGTCATCTGAAGCACCATATTTGAGGAAATGGGATATTTGATACCTTCGTGTTTCCCGTCAATAGCGGTTTCAGTGAACATATTTTTGCGTCTTCGGCGATGGCTGACTTATAGAATAAGTACATACTTCTCGTCCGGTCGAGTTCATCGCAATTTGCTTGCCATGTGTGCGCAAGCATTTGGTTAGTGCATTTTCTACGAGCTTCAATAGGTGTTGAACGGTAACGGGTATCAAATAATGTTGGTTCATTGAGGCCCGGCAGTGGAACATGGGAGATGGTTCCAAGGTTGCTTTCGTGATCTTTGCTCAACGAAGATTGATCCAGGGGCCTAGCTCCAGCCTCATCAACTAGCTAAGCCCTAAGACGGCCTGTAAATTACTGAGGATGGGCTGCTTACAAGAGGTGGCCGCGATCGGTATCTGTCTTCTCGCTAACCCCGTGATGCTTTCAAGAAAGTGCTGGTGGCAGTGCCGTCCCAGCTGATTGTGCGGCCCGTTCAACTGTCTCTTCAAGTCTTGATAGTGCAGGAGCTGTTTCTATCATCACGTACATTTTTCAACCTCTTAGATGAGGCCATGTGGTCTATAAATTAGGCATCCGTGTAGCGGACCTACCATCGAAAAGCTGGGGCGCTGCACAGATCGAAAACCGAGCCTGACCGCTTACCGGTCAACGGCCTATTTTGTTGTCTAAGCCTCCTTGGGCATCAATCCTGCTCCAACTTCTGACGTATAAGTTCCCCATCTGTCGTTCTTCGACCTGGAAAGCTTGCGACTCACTTGTCTTGCAGCCTTGCGAGTCGAAGGAGCCGTGGCCGCCCGACTTCACAGGTTCAGTTCAGACGGGATCCATCTTTGGAAGTGAGTCATATTGCCTTAGAAGAAATGCTTCCTTTCCTCTCAAATTTGATTCCATTTTATGAATCCATATAATCGCAGTAGGATCAGCAGAAGTTACAAAACCTTTGGTCGGCTCAACATTAGAACTGGCTTGGACTTTTTGTCTGGTCACATCCTGCCAGAGACCGCGCGCAGGACTTCATGGCTCGCTCATTCGAAGAAAGTAGGTTTGAATTCTCATGTTGACGTCACTGTGTCACGCCCTGACATGATTTTTTTCAGCAGGAGATACGAGCCGCGATCTTTCCTTGCGCCAACATACTGGAGTCAAAGGGCCTGGACAGTATCAGCTGGTGAGTGTATTTCTTTCCAACCTGCAGACTCCCATTTCTCGATTTTATTTGGAATCCGCTGTGATTCCTTTCTGAGTTGAATGTCGTAGAATCGGTTGATAGTATTTACGAAGTTATAGAGCGCATTATTCTTTTCTTCTGTTTGGGAGCCACCCTGAATACCTAGCTACCTACCCTATGGCACACCAATTCATGGACTACATCAGTTGCAGGACATCCGTTACGGGACATATATTCACGCGACGTCGACAGCGACTTTCGGAGTCTTACTCGAGCAGATCATGATGTGTTATGGCTCGGTATATAGTGTCGTATGCGTGGTTTTGCTTGTTCTCGTCGGTGTGCAAACACTAGAAGAGGCTGAAGAGGTCACCGCCTTGGCTTCTGTCAATATTCTATCGAGATCGAGAAAGAGAGGATATACATGCAACTTCGAGCCTCCACGGTCGGATACGACTTCCATACTTCGCAGAGCCTGAGAGTATCAGCCCAATCAAAGTACTGCGAAGCAGCTACCTAGATATCCGTTCGCAAGGAGGAGGGTTATCGAGAAGATATGACGAGCGATAGATTGTCGTATCGGGGGAGTAGGTGTGAGCGATTCGATGAAGGAGTTTGGCAGAGTCGACACTGCGATTTGACGATTTTGCTAACAGATCAAAGTTCTCGGGTACTCGGAAAATCGACTAGCGACTGAGCAGAGGCCACGAACTCAGCGGCGGAAAACAATGGCGGAATTCGAAGAGGACGAGCCCCATAACCCACAATATGAAGTTTGACGAGACCAGGCAAGGATAGAAACTCGAGACCAAAAGAAAAGAAGGAAGGGAGTTGCTTGAGAAAGGACTTCCACAGGAACTGGCACGCCCCTGAAATTTTGCAACTTCGATCTCAACTACCCAAAAGGCACATCGAAGCCCGCGGAAGCCACCTACGTATAAGTCACAGCCCCTTTGGTCTATTAGGTACCTTACAATCATGCCGCCAGTGTGGAAATACCGGATGTCAGGCGTCAAGCTGCAGGATCGCGATGGCACCATCCTCGCGGTCGTGTGGAGAGCACACACACCAAGTCCCCTTCGGTATCGTTTCCCGGAGGCCAGCTGGACTGGAGATCCGCAACTTTTCCTGAAAAAGAAGTCTCCGCATATAAATTGCATCAATACGCCGCTATGATTACTCATCACCCCATCATGGATTTGACCTGTCACTTGAGTCTATTCCTCAAGTCGGTCATATTCAGAAGTTCGGCACACGACTACCGCCAGCAGAACCAGGTGGTCAAAAGTCGCAGTACAAGGTGTCAGAACTCGGGGTTGAAAGGTAGAATGATGCAAGAAATATCCATGACGAGACAAGTTTGCAGCTTTGGGATACTCACACAAAGAAGTCGACATTGGTGGGTTTACGGGCCCACAAGGAGGTGTCGTCGACTGTGGGGATCCATGGACGGGGTAAGCCCCTGGATGTCAACTGAAGAACAATTGGCCCGGCACGCTATTCAGCGGGATCTGAGTCGCTTCGGGCGCTAAATGCGGGAGGCCGTGCGCCTACGATTCAGTGGAGATTGAATTTGAGCCGCATGATCAATCTCGCCAACACACATTGGACAATAACTCTGCCGGATGTGTGCGCCGGTGTGTGTGTCCTCTGGGCCTTATTCACCGTCCAAGAGACACAATCCAAGGTTTCATACGTGTCCGCGGCTTGTCATTCGCCCGGAGAAGACTGATAGATGCCCAGGTTTGCTTCTTGCCGAGCTTTGATCAGGGACAGCGCTGGTCTTGAGTTCCGTGAACATGGATGTTCTCATTCAGAGGATCGGAGGCCAAAGTCAAGTACCATCAAGCATCGTCACCACAACGACTTGGAAGGCCTTTTCATGTCGAGCCTGTGACCGGTCAGGATGTGAGTGGCTCTTTGAAGGCTTGCCGTCTCTATATGTGCGCTCTTTCCAGGGTTTCACTCGGCACTCGCTGAGCACTCGGATTTCCAGAGAATGAGGCCTAGAACGCGGTCTATTTGTGTTTCCCAGACCTCAAAAAAGTGGGTCATAGTCGCATGAGCCGGTGACAGTACAACCTTCGACAGACACGCATCTGTGGCTAGGTGGCGCTCATCGACTAGCGGGTGTCTTCGAGCTCAGAGGGACTATGTCTTACTATTCTCGAGTATGCAGTGAACAAGGGACTCTGAACTGTGTCATTTAATTATAAGGCCCATAGCCTATATCAAGGTGGGAGTTAGTGCACACAGGCGGTACAAGAGTGCTGCATCGCTCTTGAACACCGATCAGGGACCCATCGGACAACAACGACATGGAAAGAGGGAATAATTTTACAGCGGTCATCGGCATCACAACTTTTCAACATGGTGCATCGAAATTGTTATTTTAGGATTGTATGAACCTTGGAACCCAGGTCTGCAAACTCAGGACGATCTTGGCATGAGCGAACCCATTGGTAGCTATTGACACATCGTTTGCTACTCGGAAGGTAAGTTTCTACAAACAACTTTGTAATTGTCCTGGATATCCGGCCAAACTGACTTTCATTCACAGAATCAGAAACTCATGTATCGAGGAGCTAGACGAGCCATCTTGGGACCAGTCAGGTTTGAGTATTATGGCTTCAACCCCGTCATTTGAGAAGAAAGAATGTTTGGTTTCAACGACTAGCCTTCAACTTTATTAGGTCTTTACAGTTGGTGATCCCACCATGGCTTCCAAAATTATTGCGGTATTAATTATCCGACTGCAGACGCGCACGTAAGACCGGCACCACAACAAGCGCTGTATGGTGTCAAAAGACTCAAGAGCTATCAACATTCGCCCATAGAGTTTGGTTCTGGCTGTTCATCCTGCATTCGCTACATTCTTCGGCTTCCAGTCAACAAGAAATATCATGTCTGTCAACGTTCCTGATAGTACAAAATCAGCTTGGTGTCTGCGATCCATCAGACGAGAGCACTCTGAGAAAGAGCGCCATCATCATCATCCCCGCCGGACCCCGGGTAGACCATGTCTACCAACGGGCTCATGAGTCACATTATCTTTTCACGCCTTGCACAACTGCTCACTTGTCAACTTACAGCCTGTCAGCCGATGCCTAGCCCGTGTACACCAACCGCCCCAGCGGCCGCCTGGGTGACCAAACCGACAGACCCAAATCACACACATGTCGACAAAAGTTCACGCCTTTGTGGAAAAACATTGATGTACCTCCAACTCAGACGCCTTTCGCCCACTCACTTCGGAGTCACGCGGTCACCGTGCTTACCAGTCTATGATTCTGTGGGGAATTCCTTCAGTCTCACGCCGCTCCTTCTTGTTTCAGCCCTGGAATTAGATCCGCAGGGTGGAGCGAGAACTTCTGCGATCTGCTAGGAAGCGTGTGCGGACCCTTCGGAAGGCATTTTACGGAAAATCAGCCGCTGTCTTCCACCTGAAGGATGTGGCTCAGGGCTTTTGGTCGCCTACACGCCCGACACAGCCGGTGTGAACAGAATAGGTACTGGTACAATGAATGGTACCTCATTGTTGAGGAAGCCAAAAGTGTTGACCGGCGCAGATAAATTTTCATATGTTCTGCCTTGCATTCTTACTGCATCAAAGGCTTCCTCCATCACTCGGTCCCATATCGGAGTAAAGCTTAGCGTCTCGCAAGGATGGAAAAGCACGTTTGAATGGTCGGAAATACCTAGCATACCTAGGTATATTGCGCAATGTCCTTTAGTCCGATCCAAACTCCTTCCACGCGATCCAGCAACTTCATCAGGCTAAGACTTCCATGGTTTGGTTGCCTTACCCGTACGGTGTCTCTGACGGGAAGCTCGGATGAGCCTTTACTGCACCCTGCGACACTCAATTTGGAGTCGCAAGCATGGATCGGAGCAAAGGACCTAATCAGAGCGTCATCTACAATGGGGTTATGCGGTATTGCGGCGCCTCGGTCAGCACCGGACTCCAGGACAGTACGGATGCCTTCTTCCTGGATCCGCGATATCAAGTATCAAGAATCGCAATCCAGCTAAAGAATCTCGTGGGCCAGCAATGTCGGTGGAGCGCAAAGAATACAAGAATTCGGTCTAGTATGCGCCCCCATGCATCTTCGTCACCCTTGCTCACCAGCCTCTCGGCGAAAATCGGAGCCGCGGTGTTACCCTCGGACTATTTCCTTTTCGCTGGGCAATTTGAGAGATGCCTTGAATGAGTGGCCCCCATCAAAGCCATATCCCCGACTATGTTTATCGCTACTACTGTCCTCATTAACAAAGCCGGGCCGTTTTGAGAATCAGGCAGCAATCATCTCAGCATTGTGGACTCGGAGCGAGGTGCCTCGGCTCGAAGCTGCCCCAGGCCTGGATAAAAGCAGCTTTTGATGGTCCCAAAATGCACAACCGCGAAAGCATGGGTTCCTTTGGAGGGTTCTTTGGCTAGCTAGCAAGGCTGGTTGGATGTCGATTTCGGGGCCATGCAGTGCGCCGCATGGCAGTTGATTCAAAAGTCCAAATCCCGTCGACCTGCCCGCCTGCATCATTCTTATGGAAACTCGTGCCGCCACTTACTTATTTCTGGTGTGCATCTTTGTTTGCCTTGTTGCCTCCCCTTTGAATCCAGCCCTGAGTAGATGAGAGGGTGTGCTCGAAGAGTCTTCGTTCTCTCTATCAATTGCACGTTCAATGCATGCCCTACAGTTTTCCTGCATTCGGCGGTGCTCCAGCCAAAGCCTGGTATACTGGTATGTGCTGGGCCTTGATAAGATCTGCTGCCGCCCCCACATCCTCAGTTGCACAAAGTGGTGTGAGCATAAAAGCACCTTCTTTTCTGCACGGGAGCAATTTCACCGCAACCGCATGCAACCACATGACAGGCAATGCTCGCGTCTGGAACATGACCCTCACCTTGGGGTTAGGTTCCTTATTAGAACAAGGCTTACAGCCGGTCAAGCGATGCGTCTAATACAAGCCACTGACTGGTCTTCCACCCTTCATGAACTCTGCACTTCCTATCACCTTCTACTGCAGAAGTCTGCTTCTAGTGGTAGCTCACGTCATTTCATGCACAACCTCCAAAGACCATCACCGAGCCCTTGTGCAGCTCAACATAGCAATGATATCACAAAGGTCTGATGATACCAATCCCCTTTGAGACATCTGCCTTATAGGCTTGAGGCCCGTGACCCATTCTATGTTGCACAATCAGCCCCCAAACACCAGAACAAACTGGTGGGACGAGATTCACGCTAAGCAGACTACTTATCTGATGTTCTTTTGCGGGGTCATCTAGAAGACATTTTGCCTTGTGTCTTGAATGAAAAACCCCCCCCCCCCCATCTAGATGCAGCACGTATGTACAAGTATGCATGTCATCCCGTCTTTGGTCGACGCCATCCCGACCTACCCTGCCCACTATCAAAAGCATGGCGCTCGCGTGTATGCACGCGTGCGTGGATCTCACGTTGAGCTTGAGGCTGCAAACATGCAAGTCGGTGCTTACAAGAGGGGTAAATAATTACATGAATATATATATATATATATGAATAATAAGGCAGGTCAACTTGATCGAGTGTGACGTGCACACCTGGGCCGTTTCACAGCATATCTATAGGGCAACAGAAACTGAAGGTCGTCACACCTTACAGAGGTGCAGTAGTGTGTATCGAGATGATTCTCGTCCTCCTCTCAAAAGATAAGAGCATATGTGGATAGCTGTAGGTATCTGAACACGGCTGCTACATTCGAATTCGCTGTCACATTCCCAGGTGATTGTGCCTCGTTCAAAACAACTATTGATCATCTGCAGTCAAGACAAGGCCTCTAAGATGTCATAAAAGGCAGGCTCATGATAGTTTGATCTACCTCGATGTCTGAGAAGTTGTATTGTCAGTGTGTTTGTTAGGGTCACAACTTTCGCAAGTGCAGTTTGTCAATGGTGTGGTGTTTCCTAAATTGAAGCGCTGCAATTGGGACCCTCACAACTCCCCCATCAATAATACGCTCTTGGAGCGATGCATGTCTCTTTGCAGTGTTGCACTCTTTCATGCATAATAGCCATCTTTCGGCAAGAAGCCAGATACTGTGCTTGTGTAAGTCGGACGCATCGTTGCCGGTCTTGGGGATGACTGTGTGCACCGAGCCCGCCTTGCTACAATGCGTAATACTGCATATTAGGCAAGCTTGTGGACCAGTCCTCCAAGCTGTCTCGAGTCCAAGTTGCACAGAGAGCCTGGAATTGTAGAATGTCACCGAACACAATTGGAATGCTGCTAGAAAACATCTGGAACAACGTAGAAGGCATCCAGAAGCGTTCCAAAGGAAAGGTCCTCTGACGTGATATCTGAGATGTCTGTGGGCTACCCTTGCCTTGTTGCCTTCTTTGCCTTGCATACCACTCGGCCCCCGATCTGAATCTCGATGGTAACCTACTGCCTGACAAGGCTGGGTATGAGTGGGCTCTGGTAGACTACATCAACACCTGAGCTCAGCCCTATGGCTGCCCACACAGCTGCTTATTTCTTGACTAGCAAGCCAGTATATGAGCCAAAATGGTGGTTAACCTTGATGTTTTTGTACCTTGAAAGTTGTACATGCGTCAAGACATCAGTTGGAATCGTAAACAAAGGGACGCCTAGCCTTAGCTCAGCGGCTGGTAAAGTCGAGCTCTTCTCAGCTTCTAGGTCGTAAATAGTCCTTGTTTAAGGGAATTAGTAACTAGCATTACAGAACCTCCACAATATCCACGTCGCAAATACATTCTGTAAAAGTGCTGAAATCGTCCTCTACCCTCCAATCTAGTCATGATCATACTTCTTTGAAATGTTAAATATACTCCTGCCTGACCAACACCAACATAATACTCACAGATAGAACCACCTGAATATTTGCTTTTCTGAAGAAACTCCCTCTTACAGCATCGCCATAGGAAGACGATGAAAAGGTAACGTATTTGTAGGTCTGAACCATTGACGCAGGTCTTTTGACCGGGACAAAAGAGCGCAAGACTCCAAAGAGGGCAAACCGCAAGGAAAATGACGAGACACCGGAGGTGTATTTTAGTCCACCGGGCACTTTCTCGAGGCAATTTGTCAAGGAACGTCTGTTGAAGGAAGGCGAGGACGCCGTCCCGATCCAATAAATCCAAGGGAGACCACCAGTGATTCGGTTGTGGCAGAGCTTGGCCAGGTAGGCCACCAGCTCGACGAAGTAAAGTCCAAGGTTTCAGGGTCGGCGACCGAGAAGAATGACTACCAAATGATCCTAGGCCGAAAGTTTGTCCTCTGGGTTGAAGAAAAAGGTCCATTCCAGGCCCGGGTTTGTGGTAGAAGCAGAGCAAATGATCCAAATTATCCTGGTTGTAGATCCCGGGCACACAAAGGCAAAACAGTCGTGATACTTCGAATCCATGAGACATCTCCCAGTATTTGGCACGAACGCATGTGAAGTTGTTACTGTACTGTTGTTCGGTATTAGCAGGGGACAATACCAAGCATACCACAAGGTGGTGACACGAACAATTCTGCAAGCATTTCTGGTTTGAACACAGTCACCGTGACGTGCCATCTTCTGTGACGTGCCAAATGCTGGTGTGTGCATATACTCTTCATTCATCCTCCCCCTTCTCCACCACCATCGAGTCTCCTGCATCGGATGCACCGCCACCTCCGCCCTTCCAGGACTTTGTGGACTCGTCGGCCATGGTCGCTGCGCTATCTGCAGTAGAGACTCGGGACATCGCATCATCCTGATCACCAAGGGTAGCAGCCTCGTCCGTAAAGTCATGGGCATCCTGATGGAACTCAGGAGTGGCTCTGAATTGCTTCGTCTGCTCATCATAGACAATCCACTTCTTGTGAGCGGCCAGGTTCCAGCCAAGCCACAGCACACGTTCGCGTCGGTACTCGGTCATAGAAGGGAGCTCAAATGATTTCTCATCCTCGTCGACTTTGTTGCTACTAAACCAGTCCGACGGGAACAGTGCGTCTGTCCACAGCAGCCCCCGGAGATTCCAATCCTCACAAAGAGGTCGCTCGCTTGGCTTGGGGAACTCCGGTGACTCGATCCGTTCAAAATGCTTGAAACCGATAGTAAGGGAGGTGAGCATATTTGCCAATAAAGTCCAAGGAAAGGTGGGTTCGAGATGGCGCATTGCGGGCTCTTTCTTTGCCATGAAAAACATGAAAGATAACCGGACGTTCATATATGGGAGAACATTATTGTCTCCATAACGCCTGAACACTAGCGAATCACAGTCTTTGACGAGTTCAGAAGCCACACCAAAGATCATGGAGGGTTCTGGGCCAGCTTCTTCACCAGCCTCTTCCATCTTAGCATCACTCTCCGCCTGTGGAGTGACCACGGACATGATGATATTGCCCTGACCTTGGGCGTTGGACTCGATCTTACCATACTCAAGCAGTGCGTTGGAATTGGCGATGGCAATGAACGCGCCTGGCTCCATCCAACCCCGCGTAGTGCGCGCGATGTGATTATCAAGCAGCCCGAGAAAGTTAACCTTTGTCTTCGCATATTCAAGCATTGGATCGTCCAAAGACTTGTGAAGAGGCTTTTCCCTTTCGTTAGTGTTTGACACAATGAAGAGTATGCCGTGCGCTTTGACAAAGGCGAAATCGATGGGCTGCAGCCGGTTCTGAGTGCCAGTGAGGATAGGGTCGAATAATGTGAGGATGCTGTCACGGGCAGACTTGAACGGCACTGCCACACACAAACTCTTGGTATAGTAGAACAGCTGTTGCACCGCATTGGGCCTGGCCAAAATGGCGAGGTGATGGTGCAGACGACCCGTGGTGGGAGCCTTGTCACTTGCTTTTGAATACCAGTGACGGCTGACTCCCGTCCAAATCTCGCGATCCCTAATGTCCTCATCCTCGATTGCCATGCGGTATCTGCCCAAATCACCCAGACACTCTATCCACGTATCTTCAAATGCGGGCACTGTTTCGTACAAAAGGGCCATCATGGAGTAGGCCAAATAAATAAATGTCAACATATGTTCCAAAGATGCAGGTAAACGATGTCGTAAAAGTTCCAGGAAGGAGTGTATTCCATGGCGCCACATCCTCGCCGGCATTGCATATTTCGAGGCAAGTTTTCGTAAAGCTAGACTCGCCGAGGGATGTTGCGAGGCTAGGAAAAAATCGTGATGTTCGTGGAGTAGTGTTCGATGCAATGCTATCAGAGCTTGCCATTGTTCATTATTCAATTTTGCGGCGCTATCCGTTTGCGCAGATTGCGCACTGTCGACCTCTATGCACTTGGACTCCACCATCACGAGCCCTGCGTAAATTCCTTTGACTTCCGCAACCAGCTGCTCCTGGGAGATTGGTCTTGTCTCGGGCTGTTTGATCATGACAGAGACCGAAGGATCCTCTTCTTCGTCTTGTTGTGGCTGCTCTCTCGATCTGCCGCCCTGCTGCCGCCTCCCCGCAGATCGCGGCGGGTGGTGTTTCGACGCGGATTGAGAAGCGGTGGTGTTGCGGGGCAAAGGGGGCTCTCCCTCGGTCCAGAGTCGTCCTTTGGCTTTTGCTGATGGTCTTGCAGGGAAATCGGAGGTGGATTCGTCGATGCGACTTGTTGTCTCGCGAGTTTGGCCATCGGCATCGCCATCGTTGACCGAGTTTGCCGGCGATTTGAGTCTTTTTCTGGCAGGCTCGGCGGTGTCGCCGGCGGTGTCAGCACTGCGTCGCAGGGCTGCCGGTGACTCCTGTAGGTCTGATTGTGCAGCATTGTCATCGGCGGCAGGTTCTTTGGAGGGAGTGGCTGGCGGTGCCTCTCTATTCAGCTTGTAGGTCAGCATGGAAAGAAGTGCACTTTCATCGCAATGCAGGCAGGGCCAGAACGTACGCTCTAGCTTGCCGTCTTAAAGCCTTGTTGAAGTTTGTTACGATATGCGCCATTATCGATTCCTGGTCTCAGGATCTCTGGCTGGACAAAGGTTGCCCTGAGGAGCGAGCGCTCAGGTGTTGTTGAAAAGAAGAGGTCTGTGGAATTTGGCCTGCCAAGATAGCGTGGCTCGAGGTCATGGGGTACGTACCAAGTACCTGGAGAAAGTAGGAGCTGAGCAAACTATTTCTTACTTCTCAATAACTAACGACAACGCTCTCAACAGAGGGACAGAGCAAGAGCAACTGGAGATTTTTGTAGAAACTGAATTTGATCTCCTCAATAAGTATTTGGCCATCGCGACTTGGTTCGCATCCGCCATCGTGCCCTGGCTCACCAAAGATGAATCTACGTTTTGGCAAGTACCGGTACTTGAGCAAGTATCGTCTTGTCGTGCATGAGGCGAAGAGGTTCGCGCCCTGAGGGATGAGCGGATTTTGACATACTACCTGTTTTGGGCTGCATAGGTACCTAGGTAGGCTGCAGGCCATGGTTGCAAAAGTGGTTGCCTTGCCTTGTTTTATTGCCGAGATGCGAACCATGGCGGACAGCAGAGCCGCATACTCCCTAGCCAGGCTGTGTCGCCCCAACCACCAGCATGACCTCCCGAGTCTCATTTCTTCCTCGAACGCTGACTCAGCTTTCGTGAGGGGGCATGCCTTTGAAGAGCATCAACTTTGAGCCTGGCTGACTCGTAGAACAAGACCCAGCAACGAGAATCACATAATAATTTATCGAGCAGGAGCGATGCGAACCAACGAATTTGGTCTGAGAAGTTACATAGAAAATGTTGAAATACGGAATGGAGGCGAAGTTACGGGCCCTTGAGATTTATAGCTGTGCCAATCCAGGCTGCGCTAGTTCATGATTGGAACACTGGCTTCTACCCAGGTAGTTTACTCCTACTTGACAACACATCCCCGGTATTATCGATATTTTATCGAGCACTATCTTGTACGACCCGATGCCCTGACTTGGTTCATCACCTCTCCATTTGTCGCATAATGCCATCGAGGACAAATGAATTACCAAATCGCTGTTCCGGTCCAGGTTCAAAGCTTCGAGGCCCAGACGTCCACCCCCTGAATGGCGCCTTTTGACGCAAACGTTGGATTTCGAATGCTCTCAGGAAAATTCGTCCATCATTTGGCCGATCATTACATGTAGTTGATCGCCGTAATCTTCCAGTCTGCCATGTGCGTTCCCACTCGTTGTTCATTTTGATGCAGCCATGGAGTGTGCCTAGGCCCCAGCCGACGTGCCCGCTTGTATGTTAGAGCCGCCATTTTATAGCACATCTTTTTTGGGATGTTAACCGAGCAATCAGATAACTCCTCCTCTGAACAATTTGTCCCTTCCAGATGGTAATACATCAGTGTGTCCCTGCACGCCTTGCTTTTGAGTCCCCAACTTGACTTCAGTCGTGTCCTTGCGCGAAGACTGGCTCCATTCGCCCATGTTCTCCAAAAATTAGCAGGAGCCAAGGTGCCGTGAAGCGCCCATACTTCTCGGATGTGATGCCGTACACTCTGTATGTCACATGATTTCACATGCAAGCCAACGGCCTGCATCAGGTACGTATCTGAAGCCCCCATTCCCGGAACAGCTGGACCGGTCACCGGTGAACCGGCCAGGAACTCGTTCAACCAACATCTGCGAATGTCATCCAACATCATCTGCCCATCAGTGCGTTTCTTCAAGGTCGGAAGTAGTAACTTAGCGAGTGCTAATACGAGTTTATGGGTCCACAGCACTCGCTGGTCGTCGCCGATTTTTTCGCATATGCCTGCCAAATTGAGACTCGGCGCCACCTAGTCGGCTGTGCACACAAAAAAAAAGCTGAGAGCTCTCGCCACAGGCAACGTTGACACTTCTGGCTCGTGTGGCGTGACAGAAATCCCAACACACGGGAGAAAATGGGAGGCGACGATCGACTTGGAGTCCTCCTTGCTCTGCAAAAGAAAGGGATTTGAACTCGGATACCTGACGCTAAGCGGGAAAACACAAAAGAGGGCTGGAGTGGGGCTTTACCTCGACCACGCAAGTAGTCCAGAGCTCAAGTGTCCTCATGAAAGGCCCGGTCTGGACTTGGAAGAAATGATGGAAGACACGGAACCAAAACGGATAGGACTACCGAGGGGCGGTCTAGCACTTTGTGGGGGCTTTCAGGGACTTTGGAGAGGAGGGGTTTTCTACGACGTCCGAGGATTCCGCTGACCTTTCTCAAAGCTGGAAAGGAACCAATACGCTACGGAATATCCTTTCCGCTCCATGTGGTCACCTCACATGTTTTTGAAAGCAAAGAAACTCTGGTCACTAGCCTGCCTCCAGAATTTCCGCCACGAAGAGTTTTCCAGCCTCAGGATTATGATGCTGTAGCCTAAATACTGCCGCATTATTTTCCGCCTCGAACGCCTCCTTGTGACTCTGGGATTCCGCTCGCCACTCAGGACGAGATTTTCAGCTGCTGGCTGCTAAAGATAAGAGTGGAGGCTTCGGGGGTCTGGGTCTATCTTTTCTCTCCTGAACGTGTTCCAAGTAGCGTGACTGCGAGGAGACCTGAACATCATCTGCTTCAGGCACCGGCAAGGCAAGACTCACATCAGCATGAGAATTTGCCTTCCCTCCAGCCTCTTTCAGCTGACCTCGGGACTGCCACGCGGCTCAACAAGACTGTGGGGTGTTTACTGCTTATCATCGTCCACGTGAGTGGGCAGTTCTTCACCGTCACGAATGAAGGCGCCTGCCTGGGAATGGGGCGCAGAGTAAAGTCCAGTGGACCTTTGGGCATACGATGTGCATGGAAGACCAAGTGGTAGTGTTTTCATCTGCAAAATATCATAGGATGGTTTTCGAGTAGCGATCCGCTTCTTGATAGTATGTCGAGACGTGGTCTTCTTTAAGAGGTCCGAGAGGGCGTCATGCTGGCCTTGGTCCACATGCCACTTGTGGTTGGAGGCATGTCCAGCTCTGACTCTTGACACTAGCGACTTCAAGACAAGCAAGAAATCTTATGAGGGAACACTCGAAACTCTCGAAAGATCTTTCCGGTGGCTGGTTTGAGGATCTCGGACAGGGATTGCAACGGCCAAGCTTGGTGACGTGAACAAAGTGAACAAACCAAAGTAGTTGGTGCGATTCGTCTTTTTAGTCAAAGTCTTCGATACAACATTACCGAAGACTGCGAAGATGACTTGGCATCGTGAATCAGTCATGTCAACGCGTGTCGAGTAACACACATCAGCAGGGACACCACATTTTCCAAGTTGACCTAGAGGCTGTCTGCACGTCGTCGAACACATCTCGGAGTCGCTGATCTTCATCATGCCCAGGTGGTCGCCTCACACATGCCGCCGAGTAACGACCAGTCAATTCAGAGTTTCAACGACGCTAGGTACCTAAGCAGGTAGGATATCGGTATTGGCCCCACATCATATGCCTCCCTAGCGCAGTCAAATTGTCGGTCAACATCGTCAAGAGTGACCCAAAGAATATAGCTAGCCCTGGAAATATTCGCAAGGAACACGTAACTAGGAAAAGGGCTACTCACCGGCTCCAATATTCGGACGATTGCAAGCCCAATCGTAGTTGCGTGGAGGCGGCATGCATTGCGGACGTGTCAATACCTACTACTCAGGGCCCAGCCGATCTTTCGCATGTGAAGGATTCTAATCAATCCTCACTGCTCTGTGGAAGGGACTGTTTTGGTTTGAGCACGGTGAATTCTGACGCGTTGTCCTTACGATGGTATTGAACTCGCTATCTTCGAAAGCCCTATTCGAAAAATGGCTACTAGTTGAACACACTCTGTCATTGCTGAATATTGTGTCGAAGTACACACTGTGAAAAGTCGGAGGAAACATACTGGGGTTGTCCGCCTACATATGATTGGACGCATTCTTCCAAAGACGCTCAGTCTATTCGCTCTTGTTTGCCGGGACTATCCCGGCCTGCGGGCGCGATCCCTCGTCTGATCAGTATACATGGCTAGTAAGCTTAGGGTGGTGTTGATTCCACTACTCTCATTTCAATCCATGCGGGTCCTGGCAGCTGAGGAATGTAGGTGGGTAGGAGACATTGTTCATTTGTCCCGAGCTCACGACATGTCGGGGAATACTGGTCGGCTGACGTTGCAGACGATGTATCAAAGCTTCATATAGGTTTCCATTGAATGGCTGTTGAGCAATTTGAGCTGACTCTGCAAAGGTTGTGTGCGTCAAGGCGGGCCCTGCGGCTGCATGCATAAGCCCCATTACCTACACAGCCAGTAGATTGTGCACTTGGGCACCGCCAACCTTCAATGGCCAGGTGAGCGAGGACTAAAACCGAGGGCACCGTGGCCAGTCCTTTGACAGCCCTTTCAAAGATAACTGGATAATCGAATCAGAGGTTGACAGTTGCTTCAGACATGACGGACCGAAATGTCTCCGTTGCCCATGCATGTCGTATGTCATCGTTCTAGAGTTTCAATACACCACAAGTCTCTCCCTGTCTTATTCTCGGTATGTTAAACAACAAGGTGTTGGGAAGAAGCTGAACACAGCCGAGAGGTGCCATCGATATTCCCGTTAAAACACGGAACCCTGCTCTTATAAAACCATGTAAGATGATTGGTTGTTTGCAATCTAGCGTAGCCTTCGATCGGGAGCCGCGCGCCAGTTGATATCATCAGAATTCGAATGGAATGAAGCGTTCTTATCTGTCACCTGGTATTTGATTGCGGGTGTCGTCTCGGCAGAGGACCGGGACCCGGGAGCGACTGACGCTTGTTTGGCGCAGTGAAATGGCTTCGCAATTGAACGGCGCGATTGCCTCTTCCAAAGGCTTTTTGATCGCCTGGATGCAGTTGGAGGACTTCGAAGGGTGCTGAAAAGTGTGGGTGCAAAGGAGACTCTTACACTCTGAAGCGCGCTGCATTGATTGTGGTTTCCAGCGATGAAGCGCATAGAAGCTCACTTTCCAGATTCAAAGAGAATTTGTTTCTATGTAGATGAGTCGCGAATTTCCCATGTAACTCCTCCACGTATTCCAAAGATTCTTTCTCAACGCTCATCAATTCAATGTGAAAGTATTGTCTAAGCGCTTCTATGGATAGATCTGACCGCAGTCGTCCTCCCCACACCAAAGCCAGGCAAGTATCAGGTCTCTAGTGACCAATCCAGGGATTACAACCTAGGTAGGTCCACACAGTCTATATATGTCTTAATGCTCAAATACATCTAAGTTCGAAATTTGCCTTGAACACGGAAGTCTGTTATTTGTCGTGTAAATTTACCTCATGTTGGACGAACACAGATCTGTATGACCCGGCAAAGGTACTAGCAAACGCTTAAAGAGATGATATTCGCAAGTTACATAGCCCTGGTTAGTTTTGAATTGCAATGGATATTTCGGTAATGTTGTAGTCAAACATTTAGGCAATGCCTCTTAGGCGTTTGTTTGCCTTGACCAACGCCGGGAAAGCTGAACTGTTTGGGGACAACTCGGAGAAGTTGGGCGTCGACGATTATGAGGCAACCGATAATAAACTATACGTATCGCGCGTGGTAAACAGCCTATTGATTCTTGAGTTGTCTAAAATGGCATCCAACTCGTCACCTGGAGGATGGAACTTCCCGGTGGTGGTCAGCCAAAACCCTCCCCCCTCCCCAAATTCTCTCTTCGGGGGCACGGTCGGCTAGCTACACACACGAGAAAGAGAAATGATGTTCATTGGAAGTCTTTATATGCTTGTGTCATTGAGGAGGCGGTTCAACACGGGGCTGGATCATTTTTGCCGGGTCAATTGGAGCAAAAGCCTTGGAGTCTACTGCAGCTTGCCGCGTGACACCCCCCCCCCGATCGTCTCACGAATTGTTGAACAATTTTGGAAGGCCTATAAAGGTGGAGACTAGTCTAGAACGATTCAGAATTCCGTTGTCAAACTGAATTTACTTTGCAAACATGATTTGTAAGGGATCGCGCATGCACATTTAGTCAGATTTGTGCATATATCCGCTCTCCCGAGTCAACAAAGGCGAATGATGCGTACCCAGATACTCAGCTGACAAATCACACCTCTTGTGAGGGCACCTGGGCAGCTTTGTAAGATGAGAACGAGTAGTATGCTTTCAATGTTATCGCCCTGGGCGTACTAAAGTTGTTGACCGGTCAGTCTGCACGTGATTTACAAGGTTGACATTGCAGGTAATTTCCGGTTGCTGCAGCCGATCACGCAAGCAAATCCGGCCTTGAACGTGTGCGACCACGCTGAACGCAGGTTTTTCGGTCGATATACCTGTTTGGAAAGAACCAAAGGCCTTCTCTCCTTGCTTTCATGTTGTGTTATCCGGTGCTGTTGTGCCTTGCAAGGCTTGCACCAACGTGATTGGGATCACACATGCAGGATCCACACCCAACGGACATTTTAATATGGCAACTTTGGTACTGCAAACAAGGCAACTCTGCCAATCAACTCTAGGTTCAACATTCAATGCGAGCGCCCTGCCTTGTGAGATGTATTCTTAGTTCATTATAGTATATCCTGATGCCCGAGGACCAGAGGCGGCACAGAAACCCGCTCGTGGTCCCATTCAGATTCTCAATAGCGGACAGGAGTGCTGAAGGTCCTGGGTATGACTGCATCAAACAACTCATCCTGCCCAAAAGTAGCCTTTATACCTCTGTACTTGCTTTCGAAGTCTTCAGAGCTGGATTTAATGGTCCCGGGGCTGGTAATACTGGATTTATTGTGTTTGAGTGTACCGACAGCAGCACATATACCTGGCTTCTTTGTGGGACTTGACAGATCATTCCAGTCGTCAGGGACACCAAGCCCAGGCTTCCAAGGTTGTTGCCTTCCCCAGAGACTCTTTGTGTGATTTGATGCCGACTCATGAGTACCGATAATGAGCTCGGCCTCGACCAGAGGATTGGTGACGGATGCTCCACGAGCAAATGTGGCACCATGGTTTAGATGTACGACGGCACGCTGGAACCATCCTCATCTACATCCGCGAGCCTGATAATCGTCGAGTACATTATCTGCAGCAATAAATGGCATGAGGGTTGGCACACACAAGACCAGAACGTTGAATTGGCCGTTCCAACTGGCATGAAGGGTTTGCCGAGAGGCCAACCATCATCGCTCTACCCTTCCCTCCTACTTTTCAGCGATTCGTATTTGATACTTGAATTTTGAGGAGTACGAGGCACTTGGCTCTGTTGAAATGCCAACATGTTAAGGCGCGAATCTGCTTGTCCCAGATACAAGGGGATGGGATTAACTGTTGAGCTTGACTTTAGCGATTATAGTCAGTCCTGTTACGAGACCGTATTCGGGGATTGTGAGATGGGAGAGCTCTTGATCGGCTCGCCGGCATATCGCACCAATCGGTAAGACCGAGTCCTGCAGCGTCTAAGCTCAGGGCTTATCATCGAATACTTTCTCTTATTTCCAACTCTTCGCCACGGACCGATCTCCTTTCTAGACTTTGCCTCTTCGCTACCACAGCTGCTTCACACTCGAATGAAATCGTTCCCGAGCTCGTTCGTGTGAGTCCTCTCCTTTTTGACTGAGGCGATGTTTGGTCAATCGTGGCTGAGCTCCAGCTGGTGACTGCCGAATTTCGCCTGTCTGGTCCCTTTGGCGCTGTGGCGTTACGGATCTACCCCCTTTAAGTTCCAGAATGCTTTTGTCGCCGAATGTGAGGGGAGAAAAAAGTGGCCATTCGCATTGCGATATTGCTCAGGGCACTTACATATGAATTTCAGCTTTGCGCTCATATGCGGAATTGGGAAAGACTTGATGCCGGGGAGTGTGACCCCAGCAATTCCGAACGGAAGATGTGTAGTCCTGGTCTGATGTCGCCACATTCGAATACGTGCCAGGCAGTGCAAATGGAAGACACAATCACCGACGTGAAGAAGGGGTATTCGCCAGTCAAATCATATGTGCGAGGACCACTAATTCGTCGATGATGGTGAGTATTTACAACACCGAGCAACCCACACGGAGCTTTTCGTCCGGTATTCGAGAGAGACGCTGATACGGGTCTTTGATCTAGGCTCTGTCAAGGCAGAAGGAGGTAATGTAACAAGCCACTAAGCCCTAGCTGTGGCGATTACATTCGCCTTGTTGAACGCGGAAAAAGGGGCCATTCAACAGCTGAACCCGGCGGCAACATATGTTATGCATTTGGCTGGGCGGGACTATGTCTCGAAACGGTCACGAAAGGCGCCAATATTCCTGTGCTCATGTACACCTAAGGCAGCTGGCCACTGATATCGTCTATCCCATAGCTCACTCCGAGGTCCTTGTCGGTCGGGCTGCACCAAAGAAGGCGGCATGCCCTCTAAGACGACTAATGGTAGCCCATCGTTCGAGAAGCGGCAGAAAGAAGGCAAAGACAGTGGCTGCAACGTCATTTTCAGCTCGCTGTGTCATGCTGTCCCTGTGGAGTCTGACTCGATTGCGCATCGATGTCTTCAG
Source organism: Gnomoniopsis sp. IMI 355080 (assembly GCA_027946555.1). Classification (NCBI taxonomy): domain Eukaryota; kingdom Fungi; phylum Ascomycota; class Sordariomycetes; order Diaporthales; family Gnomoniaceae; genus Gnomoniopsis; species Gnomoniopsis sp. IMI 355080. Next base: position 90,701 of record JAPEVC010000100.1, read on the forward strand.
ACCCAGGTATTGGAACTTACTTATGGTGTGGCAGTCTCATTGGATTTCGCAATACTAGGCTGCATCGACGCCCGTGTATGGGTGGAAAGTGATCAGAAACTCAGCATTGATAAATAAGTGCCTAGGTACCATGGGGCTTTGCGGAATGCTCCATCAACCTTGGAAGCACATGTGGCACACAAGCCGGACGTCGAAAGTGCTCAGCCCTTCTGATTTTATACACGACAAGGGCTGGTATTATGGGGCAAATGAAGAGGCAGAAATTTCTGTGAGGGTGTGAGTGAAGAGTGGATGCTCTTGCTGGGAATTTCTACCTGACCATGGGAAGTACTGCCCTCGAATTTGGGTTTAGGTACTTGGGAGCCGCAGCTGTAGGTATGTAACTTAGTCCGCCTGATTACCATTTGAGGTTGATTTGACGTTGCTGCTTGCCTACATATTTATCTACCTGGGTAGCCTGTAGCCAGAGGCTCGGGGAGCCTGCGAAACATTTCGGTAGTCTATAGATGACGTGGATGAGTTGGCTTGATTCAACCTGGTCAAGATATGTTTAGGTAGCCAAACAGCACCCTGTGAAAAATATTGCAAATGAGTCAGATCATCTTAACCAATAACATTTTGGCCAGAGTTGGTTGTACGGTAGGTTGTCTATCTACCTAGGTAGGTAAATAGGTGCGTTGCTGACAAAAGATGAGTAACTATGCCAACCGGCATTGCATACGAATGAGTCTTGACCACAGCATGGTCAAGTATCTACTACTGCCCCCCAAAGCTAGCACAGGAGATAATAATCGGTCTTTTCTGTCGTATGATCACGTGTCCCCTCTAATAGTAGGGCGACTCATCCAAAACGCTCCTCGGCTGCAACGGTTCTTACTTCCATGCCCAAATCTGACTTTGCTTAGGTTGCATTGCTGGCAACAGATCATGGATTTGCTAAAGAAAAGTATATATTGCTGTGGAATACGAGCATCGGAAAATACTTTGAAACAGGATGCCCTGTTGCCTGAACAGCTCATACTTAGTTAGGCATCAGACAATAACCACCTAGGTAATAGGCATCCAAGACCTGCATTCGTCTATGTCGTGTGGCCAGAAAGTAGGCTCAGAGTCATGTTTGTACAGGGCGCACAGGAGGCAAATGACAGTTGCACACGCTCTTCTGCTTGGCCTAGTGCAATCATCCACTACGAAGCTGCTTCTGCAAGCATGCAAACAAGGATCAAGCGATAGACCCACCCAAGGACCCCATCCACTATTGGTGTTTGCCGCCCTGCCTGGCAAGGCAGATTGGGGCCTGCCTTGTTCGTGGGTTTGTGCTGACTATTATGTCCTTTGTGACATCTCGATGGTTCTTTATGTAACATGAGTGAGAGTCTTCAAAGGTGGAGCAGCGTGCATACGTGGCCACAGGTAAGCCTTGTTCAAGCTCATGAACCTTCGGCTTGACACATTTTGTAAGACAATCAGAAATATTTGCGTAGGTACATTTGAGTCAGTTTGGAATCTATTCTACAGTCAAACAAGCAATCAAACTACAGGATATGATTCATGCCTACATCCAAAGACGCAAAGAAACGCACACATCTACATAAGTGGCGGTATCGCGGTCCTAGATGCTGGATTAGATGTCAGTAGTTTGGGACATGTATAATTATTTATTTATGCACAGTACCGTCGAATTCAATTTCTGGTCTAAAGTTCATGCATGGATTTCAGATCATACAGCTTCGAGCATTAAGTGATATAAGTTCACACACGAGCTATCCATCTACAAACTACTGCTTAGATGCTTCAGGGAAGAACTTCTCAGCCATACACCTGCAAGCATCCTTCGCAGTCACTCGTTAGGTTTATTACAAGCAGGTATCCTACAAAGGCGTGTGTATGCGAACCTGAAGTATCTGTCAAATTGAGTACTTGTTTCAAGGTGGGTGGCCGTTGTCTCCCTTCTGGGCCTATTTAAGTACCCTGCTGCTATGACGCCTTCGCGCCCGCCGTATTGGAATCTGTGCTCGCCAGATCGGACGCTTCTAACCCGCTCATCTTTGAATTTTCACAAGGCACTGTCCGCCGAGTTATAAATCTTTTGTTTCTAAGTGTCGCATGGGTGGAGCGATATGCAGCGAGCCAATGCCGCGAGATACAAGTTTATATAAACATCGCGGCACACGTAACAAGACACAGAGGGATAACAATGATAGTTTTATATCCATTCAAATGTATACTGCTGCCACAAGAAGTCTACCTGTGAGATCTTTCGCTAATTTAGGCCCAAACCTAGACCCGACCACAAAGCGCATCACCAAATGCAACCATGGGACAGACCAACAATGCTCCAGAGAAAAATATACGCAAGGAGTGCAAGAAAAGTAGGAGGGCCAGGAAACAGATTGCAAAGCTTCGTGCGAGCAGCCGCAGCTTGGTGGAATATAGAAGGCTGTTGAGCAGACGTCAAATCAAGCTCTATACCCACCCACCACCCACCCGCTCGGCTCCAGCTCGGGACGACGGGAGCAGCCGAGGCCGTCAATCCTTACCTACCTACTTTCCCAAGGCGACTCCCTTCTTCCTCCCACCACAACCCAGCGCTAGCTACGCCGACTGCGACTTCCTCAATGCCCTCTTCGACGATAACACCACAACCATGGGCCCCCCTTCACTACAGCGCCAGCTCCTCCGCCAGCTGGCGCAACAGGCCCGCGCCCCATCCGGCGCACTTCCCACCCAATGTCACCACTACTACTTTTCCCATCATCATACCGGCTCCCCGTCGTCGACTGCCCGGACAATACATCTCTCCCAGCGCCTCTCAGCCTCTTCAAACGCAAGCGCAACACCTCTATCTGATGATGTGCAAGCGAAACCGCCCCGCCGACGACGACCTCGTTTCTTCTCCGCGATAGTCCTGCTTCTCCTCGGCGCCGTCTCCGGCACCGTTCTACGCACCGTCCTATCGCCGCCGCCGCCGCCGCTTCCCGGCTCTCCGGCTGACGAGTCTATGAAAAGGAAAATTCGCAACCTAGCGGGGGACATACCCATTGTGAAGGAGCTCCAGAATGAGCCAGGGTGTATGCTCTCTTCCCCCAACACCCGATCTCCTACTTAGTTTCCTTTTTGCGCCAGCTAATATCTCCCACATCCTCAGGGACACATCACGAAGCCTACTCCGCCATCCCCGCCTCCTCAAAACCCACGCGCATCACTTCCGGCCCCCTCGGTACCGCCGCCGGCATCGGCGCCTACCAGCACATCTTCCACCCGCCTCCACTCTCCCTCGAGCCTATCCTCAACGTCATCTACTTTGGGCTCTCCACCATAGGCTGGCCGGGCGTCGTCCACGGCGGCCTGCTGTCCACCATCCTCGACGAGCACTCGGCGCGCGCCGCACTCGCCGAAAACGCCGGCAAGGGCGTGCTGACGGCCAAGTTGGACGTCTCGTACCTGCGGCCCACGCTCGCCGGGACATTCTACGTGGTAAAAGCGCGCGCCTTGCGAGAAGATGAGCTGGCGGAAAGTGAGAGGGGAAAGCGGGGCAGGAAAATTTGGGTTGATGTCTGGTTGGAGACGCTCGACGGTGTAGAGTGTGTGCGTGGCAAGGCGCTGTTTGTAATACCCAAGGGCAGGGAATTGAGGGGACTTGACAAGGGCTTTTGAGGGAGACTGTGGGTGGTAAAGTATATTGAATCAAATAGCCGTAGACGTAGACAGCTAGGCATGGAGAGAAGGTCTAGCACTTGGCACGCGCGTAGCCACAATAGGCTGACAATTCCGCCATGTAGCAGCACTCCTTCCCCCCTCTACGACATCCGCCTCTTTTTTGCCTTCGGCTATGAATAATAGGACGGTGCAGGTCTTCGCGTCAATCGACCCAATTATTCTTCACAGCAGCATTGCTGTATTCGCCCCAAGGCCAGTGGGACGGCTCCCGCACATATACGAGGTCAATGGGAGAGAGTCGCTGTCTTGCCCGCGTTATTCGGATTATCCCAAACCTCAGCCCACAAACTCGCAATTCTTCTCATTGGCACAATGTCAATCACGCATATTGTAAGTACATGGACCAAGCTTGAGTAAGGATGTGTATATTACGTTTTGTGCTAGAAGCGGTATTGGAACGCCGCGTGACATCGATGAGTCCTTTTTCCGGTATGTCCCAACACGCTTGGCCTTTCTATCATGCGCCGGGTTCCTCACCTCCAATCCCCCCATCTTTCTGTACTCCCAAAGTCTCGCATAGCTTCATGGAACCGAAGACAGTAGAAAGTATGCACTGCTGGAACACTGACCGCCCTTCGCTGAACAATCATCTTTGGCTGGCTTCTTTCATCTACCACAGAGTTTGATGCTTTCGAGCATAAACCTTCCTCATATGTGACCACCTCAACAAGCCTTTCTAGGATTTGGGCGGCGGCGGCGGAGGATGCACCGCATACGGATTTGGCATGTATGCCGGCTGGAAGCCACGGCCCATTCCCGGGCCCGGCCCGGCCATAACGTGGTAGCCACCACGGAGACCACCCGGCATTTGCCCCGGGGGACCGGCAAAATATCCCTGAGCATACCCAGGCTGGAAGGGCATGGCTCTGCCGCGTCCAGTATAGGCGCCACGGCGAGGTCCGTTGTTGTATCCACCACGCCCTCGGTACGGCATACCGCGATATGTGCCGTCAGGACCAAGCATCCCTGGAGTTCCATCACCGTGTGCGTGGCCTGCGCTCGGTCTCCTCGTCCCGCGCGCCCTATGAAAGGGTCGCTTGTTGGTCTTGGGCTTGCCGTCGACCAGAAATTCGATACGCTTCACGGGGTCGGTCGCCATGATGTTGTCGGTCAGCCCTGCTTTCTCTAGATCTTCCGGTGACGTGGTGGACACCTGAAAAGCGTTTTCCAACTTCTCCAAAGACTTCACCTCGGGCACCCATGTCTTCACATAGGCACCCTCTTTGTCGTAGTCGAACGCCTGTTTGACAGGGTTGAATATCCTGGCCTCGCCTCGTGGATCATTGCCGACACCTGCGACGTATTGCCAATTCGCCCAATTCGATGACACATCGTAATCGACCAGCAGCATCTCGTACCACTCAGCACCAATTCGCCAGTCAATTCCTAGGTGCTTTGTTAAAAAACTCGCCACATTTTGTCGCGCCCTGTTCGAGGTGTAACCCGTGTGTAAAAGCTCTCGCTGAGATGCGTCAATCAGGCCCATACCGGTAGTACCGGCATTGAACCTATTCATTATTTTCTTGACATCCTCAACACTGGGTTTCTGGTCCGGTTGAGCGTCCTCGGCCTTTAATGTTTTCCACTTTGGCTTCTTAGACACCGATTCTGACCCCTTCTCGGCATCGTGGTCTCGGAAGCCATCCACTCGGAAGAGCCGATGCCCGAATTTTTTCGTGCACAGGCGCATATAATCTCTCCACAGCAGCTCAAATCGGACAGCGGAAGTACCATCATTCTCACCCTGTTTGTAACCCTTGGCGTGCTCATATTCTGGGTCTGTTCCGTCCTCATACTTGACTAACTCATGGTGTATCTGACGAGCAGTTATGCATCCCTGCGACAAGAATGCAGAGAGCTTGGTACTGAATGCTGCTCCAAGAAGACCATTTCTGGATTCTTTGTAGCTGAACATCAGTCCCTCTTTGATCAGGTATCGTAACCTCTCATGCGCCGATGTTTCGCCACCAGAAAACGGATGAGCTGATTCCGCACCATCGGGAAATGATGGAATTCCTGGCAAAAACTCCTTAATAGGTGAGAGAATTGCCTTTTCTACATCTGCGTAATTCATTGGCATTGCAAAGGGTGAGTGCTGCGGAGGGATATGAGATGCATCTGGGAAAGGGGGAAGCTCTCCCTTCTTGGGCTTTGGCAGAACGGCACGGGGCTTCGCTCTGAGAGGTTCGATCGATTTTCTGTACGTGGTGAAAACATCAGGAATTTCGCTGATAGGAGTCGAGAGGTCGCGGCTGGCGGTCTGGTTAATACAGCAAATTGGGGAAATATGCAGGCGAGGACTTACTCATCCACATAAAACTTCTCGTCGTCAAAAAGAGTGAATTCAGCGCCTGTCTTTGTGCAGAGCTGAGCAATTGCTTTCTGGTCTCTGCATTCCTCAACGCCCTCCTCTTTAGTCATCCAAACAGCTCCAACATCTTGCTGTTTGTGCGACAGTCCCTCAATCAAATCCGCAAGCACTTCGCTTGGCTTCCCGACGCGAATGAGAAGCCCACTTCCCGCAGATTCTAAGTGACCTTGAAGATCGAATACGCATTGGGTAATGAATTTGGCACGATGGGGCCCTGTCCGCCACACATTGCTAACTTTGCTTCTGGCTTCGGGGTATGGTGATGCACTGCCGTCCTTGAGGAAGCCAGATACCTCAATTTGGTCGGCTGAAAAGACATACACCGGGAGAAGGTGGGTAAAGCCATGGTCACTTGTAGAAGCGAGGCGATGAAAGATGGGATTATCGGAAAAGCGAAGGTCGCGACGCAGCAAGCAGATTAGAATCTTGTTGGCCATATTGCCGACTTGATGAGACAATGAGTAAGTAACTTGGAACTAAATTAGCGTCAGGTCGAAAGTGAAGTCAAGGTACGTCTCATTCCACTTATCTCCTGGCAGAGAAAGCTCCTAGTAGAGGTGGTGTAGTGGAGAGGCTTGGAATGGGGGCGAGGGTAACGCGAGAAGGTACACAACAGGCAACACGGTGTAAATATAAATTGGAGAAAGAAAATAGAAAACGCTTGTAAGTGAAGCGAAATGATGTGGTCATAGATTTCATGTTGAGCCATCCTCAGAATGGTCAAGGTGCAGGGAAAGGGCGAACCAGACTATGGGTTGTTCAGGGAAAGCAGAAGCCGCCCAACGAGCTAAGTAAAGCAAGCTAACGAATCTGGGGGATAATGCAACAGCGCAAAAATAAACCTAGAGCCTAGTACTCCGTAGACAGCCGCAAATCAAACACCCACGGCATTGAGACGGGTCTGATCTCGGCATATGGGGGTATGGTGGCATTGTGAAGTATAGTAATACTGTGGACCACACCAAAAAAAATAAAATAAAAAATAGGAGAGACCAGAAAAGGGAAGGAGAACAAGTGCCGTCTTGTAAGGGCAAAGTCCGCGAGAGTTCCTAGTGGCCCTGATTGGAGGGCCAGGCGTGACGACAGCAGGGACTTGGAAGGATGTAGTCGAGAGAGGGGTGGACCCTGAAAACATAACCAGGTAGGCACGTAGGATACCACCGCAGCTGCAAGCAGACAGTGATCTGGACAAGCTTACCAATGGTTGAGGAGGTGGCATGCGCCGAGGAAGCCCTGGAAACGCGGAAGCGCGCGACGACAGACCTGAACACGTAGCTCAGGACTATCGTTGACGTGAAATCCTGATCATGAGCACACACAACGAGAAATTTCTCGAAGTTTCCGGAAGTCTGAGGCGCCGGCGGACGTGGCCAACGTGAATGAGCAGAAAAGCAATTGAGAATGTTTTAGGCCGGATTAGGAAGTGCTTGCATGTATTGTTGAGCAACGCCTGCTTGAACCGTCTGATGAGAGAGGCTTGTGCTCAATTTTTCGGAGATACATCGACAGCAAAGACACCAAGTACGTCCAAAGGCTACCATTATTGACACCATGCAGGGCAGTGCATACAGCCCTGTAACGAGGCCAAGTGGAGAGCAGCGCGATGATGGCGATGGCGAAGACGGTGGAGCGAAGGGCACATGGTCCCAGAGTTGTTTTGAAGATCGGGCCTCCATATTGGCGGGCTGCAATCACGATGGCTGGGCACTGGAGATCCAGGTTAGAAAAAGTTCGATGTGCAGCTAGTAAGCTATGCGGATGTGAGGAGACAAGAGCATGTTGTCCTCAAAAACCTCGATGGTTGTTGGACCGCGGCTGACTTGAAGATCGGAACAAGCTCCGGGCGGCGAGTTGGTTGGCTGTACGGATACTTGTCTGCAGGTACTATTACAGAATAGTATATAGGAACTATACGCACTAGACACGTACCTGAGTGCCTACCTACCTTACCCACTGAGCAAGGGTGTTTACGTAAGCAGCCGTTCGACCGCACCTACGGCTGCCTCCACCGGTACCTGTGTCGAGAGTCTGCGCGCTCGCCCATCGTGAACCTGGTCCCTGCTTGGACAAGCACCCCTGCAGAACACACCTTCCCGAGCTTGAGGGTGATGCACCTGCCATCTCGTGGTGAACCAATCGTGCGATTTGGTTGAACCCGAAAAACAAATTGTGCCACCCTGATCGCCATGACTTTTGCGTTCCATCTCAACATCGGCTCCTTGAGAGCATAAGGCGTCCTGCGTACCTACTTGTAGGTAGGGTACTGCTGCATATGCAATGCACGTTTGTGCATATGCCATCATTCATCCCACCCTGCTTTTCGACCGAGGCCTTTTACTCTCTCCCCCAGGGCCCTTGGACCCTGAAACTCTGTGCCTACCGAACTCCAAGAAAAGTCCGTGACACACTACCAGATTCACCAAGACAAGATGTATATCATGGAGATCGGAATCGCTTGTTTGGGCTAGGTAGCAACTAGCGAACAGGGTTTATCACGAGTACGGATGCAAGTCCAAGTGACAGATCTACATAGTAGATTGGCCTAGACATTCCCGAGTGCCCAGAGCCTCACCATGTGCACCACCCTCTTTCGGAGTTTTACATCTCCGGACACTGACTGACTTTTCGGAGAGGACATTGTGACCTGTCCGTCGATTTGCGAGGCGTTGGGTAGTATACACAGGCTTGGCAGGGGCCAAACTCTATTGCGCCCCACAACATTGATTCCTCGTTTCCACCCTCACAACTTCGACTGCTTTCAACAGACGCTCTCGCTCGCGCGCGCGCCCTCGATGGCGGTGCCCCTCAAACACAGGTTGCATCGAGGACAAAAGCACACGCCCGACAATGCAACACAGTGTTGTCTCTGTCTCTTGCTCTCCTTTCCCATACGTGACATTGCGTCCCGAGACAAGCGGCTTTCCCGAGCTACGGACGTACAATTGCGCATCTCACGGCATCCCAACTGCCTGGACAGCCTGGACAGCCTGGACAGCTCCCATGTGAGTTGACCGCTCTTCATTATCCGCGCGGCTGAGGACGATCATCTCCTCTTTCGAGTCGGCTAGCGGCACGGCGGCAGCCGAGTCGATGGTGGATACTAGTGCTATGTAATTTCTACGTGGTTGGATTGATCGCGATATGGTGTTGCCTCCGGATATCCCGTAGTACGATGGTTCTCACCCATGTCCAACTTAATGTCCCGTGTGCTCTGAGACATGCAGTCACCTGCATGGCATCCGCCCCACCGCATTCTGCATCCTTATGATGGTACCGCAACCTTCGATCTGTCTGCAAATCCCACAATCCAGATATCGAATCCTCACCTCACCAAGAGAGCGCGACTCCCGCTTTGTGTCACTGCCTCGCAAACACAAATGCAGCGCGCCAGCACCCCTCGTGTGTCGCATATCCAGGCGATCTTACGTTCTAGAAAAACATTCTGTCCCACACTCTATTTGTGCCCGGTCTCACAGACTAACAGGTCTTGCGCGACGGCCCGGTACACCTGACCTGGGTACGGCTCGATTGCGAAAAATAGGGTTCACGAATCCGTGCCATAGCGCAGTCTGGGCGAGATTGGCGAGTTGCGACGTCATGCTTGAACGGAGATTGCCTTGCAAGATGGTGGACCATCTGCAGGCTCGTCCACCTATTTCTGCCACAATGAACAGGCTTGGTGTTACATTGTTAGCTGAAAGCTACATCTCAACGTGTCCAACACGATCTTGAGCCTGTGCGTCCAGCTGCAGAGATCACGGCGGCCAAGAACCCCTACGAACCACCGCTCCCACCGCTCTCTGGCAACATAGGATATGCGGGTGAGTGCCAATTACACGAGATCCGGCTCATGCGTGGGCCGTCGAGAGGGGAAAAAAGCCCGAGAGAAAAAAGAAAGGCCGCTGACACTGTCATTACTGCTGCAAACTCCACGTCGCGATCCAGCAAATGCTGCTATGACTTGCACATCGCTAAAGGCAGATCAAGAAGAAGCTGTCGACGACGGAGGGGCCAGACTGCTGCTCCTGGTCGGAACGCGCTTTGGCGATAATGCAAGCTCCTTAGATCTCAGCATGACGAATGTGCATGAGGTGCTACCCACCTTCTCACCACACCCAGACATGCAGGTGCATGGGCCTTACGATCTCTGCACAGAAGAAAGACAGCTGAGCCTTGTTGGCCGGTCCAATGGCTACGCTTCCCGAATATTCAAGGTAGGATGCCGAGAATGGCTCGCTCATGTCTCGGCCAGCGGCCGTCGTTTCTCAATCACCTTGCACTTCAACAAGTGTACCCGTATTCCTCGTCTTCTGTGACGGTACCAGTGGGTAGCTTCATTGGTAGAAGCTACCCACCGCCTCCTTCCTCGGCCCACTTCTGGACCAACCTGTAATGCTCTGTGGCCTCAGCACATCGTCATCTTGCAATCCCCAGATGCCGTCTCTCTATCAATGCTTGTGTGACAACATGTAGCTATGCTGCTATCACGAAGACGGGGTCTTTTACCTTCACACAGTCCGTGGGCATGACCATATTTGTGTAGAAGTGACATGCATTTCAAACGCATACGTGTTGCGGAAGCCATAGCCAAATTGTGCCACCCGTTATGGGGACTTGTTAAGGCTAGACTCTATCGTCCTGCCCAGCTCATCCCAATCTCCAGATCAATTGTCCTACCCACTCCCAAGATGTTCACCATACTAGACTGTGCCTTCATACCGCTGTTTGAGCGTCTCCTGCTTGACTCTATGGCTCTTGTCGACGTACAGCACAACACCGCACAGCTCGTGACAACCTACTCAGCCACGATGTCCCAAGACCCAACGCTGTGGTACATGCTCTTTCAATGCAACATGCAGGGACCCATTCCAATCCTCAAACCCGCTCGTTCACATGCTGTTCCTACTCCAGGGGACTGACGTTCTTAGCAGAGTATGGAGTGTTCCGCTCTAAAAGATGGGATAGGCTCCGTCTCTCCATTACACGGTCACCACCAATTCGATCCGCTAGGCAGAGGTTTCTTTTCTTTCTTGATTTCCTCCGCTTGGCCTCGAGCTGACAGGTGCGAAGTTTTTTCAGGGTTGCCGGGCATGACATTCCGACGAGACTGCGCAAGGCCAATCTCAGCAGAACAATTTTTAGGAGCTTCGTTGATACTAGGACGAGACAAGCTGTTGGCCAATGAACTCGTGGACGAGGATTCGACACCTGCTGGACCAATCACGCGATCAACAGCGCCAAATTGCGGGGGTATGCCGTTGCCATTTTGCGAGATTTGAGAAGGCATGTGTCTGTGAGTCTGAGCTGGGGCGTAGACACCGTTCTGAGGTCCGGTCTGGTTGTCGATCTTGGAAGGACCGCTCAGAACTCGACCTCGAGCAGCGCCGTTGGCCGCTGGTTGTGTCTGGCCTGGAGTCTGCCTCTCTGTCTCTCTCTCAGCTTTGTTCTCATTCAAAATACTTTGCATGAAGTCGGCAAGACCCAAGCTCGCAAATTTCTCCGTATAGATTGACTGAGGCCCGTCGTCTTCGTCGCTAAGCGAGGCAATATCATCAGCGGTACCTCGCACGGGGCTTCCGCTCAGAGCTCGGGCCGCGACCGGCTCAAGTCCATGAGCTACGCGCTTCTGGTCAAGTTGCCTCTGGTGTTCTACATGCTCGTCGTAGGCTCGCTCCTCGTTGGGCTCTTGGGTCATTTCCTTTGGCTGCCCGTCAATACTCATATCGACGACCTGCCCCATCGAATTGCAGTGGCCGAAGATACCAGCCAGGAATCTTGCGCTTCGTCTCACTGCGTACCATGGCGTCAGAATCAAGTGGAGCGCTGGGGGAAGAAATGAATGCGGGGGGGGGGGGTGTTCTTACTTCCAGGATGCATCATGATGACTTCTGCCTGACGAGCCCTCGTGATAGCCACGTTCAGCCGGTTGGGATCATCAGTAAAGTCTGTCGACTCGGATCGCACCATGTCCAAAAAGACAAAATCAGCCTCGCCGCCCTGGACCGTGTCGATGGTGCGAGCCTCAACACGACCCTCGACGTTCAGGCGTGCCTGCCACGGGGTCGGCAGCTCCTTGATGGCCTTCTTGTACCTCATGTATGATTCTTTGTATGGACTAATGATCAAGATCGTGCCACGCTCGTTCTTGTCGACTTGTCGAAACATTGGATCGGGGAGCAACTCCATGATCCTCTCCATGACCCAGGAGATGTGTGACTGATTGTACCAACTTGTTCCGACCCGCACCTCGCCACGCTTGCCATTGAAGGCAATGAGGCGGGGCTCGTGGCAGTTTTGGCCAGGTGGAAGGAAGCGCTCAAGGTAACGCTGGAGGTGACGGACTGAGGGCGGAAAAGTCTCCTCCGATTTGTGACCACTGATCATCTTCTTGGCGTAGAACATCTCCGAGGCTAGTTTGTGAAGTCCCCCATAGGCGCGGTGATTGATGAGCAGGGAGGTTTTAATGACTCCAGCTCGATCTGCGCGCTCCATCATTGACACCAGCATTTGAGGAGCCCATGGGTTGTCACGGACATCGTCCGAGGCAACGAACGGACGGGTCTGGCGGTGGTCCTACGTAGCTAAGTTAGTAATCTGTTCCACCGAGACAGTTTGATATGGAGTACAAAGGCATTACACCGCTGAAGATCCAGGCAATAGGATTGTACTGAGCAATGGCCACCATAGTCGATGCCTCTCTGGCATGTGGGGACTCATCGAATATGACAACATCAGGCTTGAACATGCCATGGAAGCCAGTGGCAGCGGGGACTGGTGTGGTCGCGATGAAATCAACTTGTGCGAGTACCTCCTGGTATAGCTTTTTCACCAGAACCTTCATCTGTCCTGAATCACCACCCTTGGTTCCCTTGCCCGAACGCGCCAATATGTCGTACAGTTCACGGTAGTGAGAAGTCTTCTTGGCCTCATAGAAGGCCCAAGCGAGCTCGTCCAGAGAGGGAGCAAGGCAGCCCTCGTTGAAGGTCTGCCGTCGATACCTGTTCATTCTGGCCATGAACATGAATTTGCTGGAGAAGTCAGGCAACTCGGGGTCGTGCCCATAGTGCCAGCCATGTAATCTCACCGCGTGCTTCTTCAATCCGAGTCTCTTGTACAGCTTCACGATTTTGTTGCAAGTGTCATCGAGGGGCTTGTTGATGTCAAGTATGTACAAAACCTTGGCACTCCGGTCGCTATGGCTGTCAGGTCCATGATAGATGGTGTTCCTGCACTGGATGGCTGCAGTAAGCACAAGGTTCCAGTGCGTCTTACCAGCGCCAGGTCCTCCAGGAAGGATGCAGATTCCACATGGGATGCTGCTGAGAACCATCTTGTATGCAGTTCGCTGGTGCTCGTTGAAGCCCTTCAGCATGGTGATGACCTTTGGTGGCATACTTGGATTGTTCATGGGGTCGCGAAGGTGAGGAAAGTGGTCGAACATGTTCACCTTGAAAGGGACGTCCTTGAAGCTCATCAGGTACTTGTAGGCCGCGATCTGCTTCTCTGTGAGAATGCCATCAGGATTCTTGTAGAGCTTGTCAAGAGCCTCCATCTCTGCGTCTTTTGTAGCTGATGACATTCGCAACACCATCGTGACTCGATAGGCCTTCTTATCACCAAAGGCGTATCTTCCAGTCAAACGGCTGGGCGCGTCGTAGCCGACCTGGTCAGGATCGTCCTCCATGGCGCGAAGGATATCGTCGGGGACGTTGTTCGGAATCTTGACCTTGAAAGCTGGGAGGCGGTGCGCTGGTCCCTCTGGAATGCCGAAAGTGGCGGCGGGATTCTCTATGCGCTCAGCCTCCCATGACTTCTCCCATCTCTTCGTTTTGCCAGACTTCTGCCAGAGCGTGATCTCACAGCTCTCACCCTCTCGGGGGAACAGGTAGTCTGCCTGCTCGCTAGGTCGGACGAGAAAGACCCAATACGAAGTGGCCTTGCCGCGGTAGAGATTGGCGAGAATCCATGCCTTGAACTGGGTTTGACGGCCGTTGAACTGCGTTATCTCCCTGCTCTCGTTTGCGAACTCTTGGAGTACACCTTTGCTGTGGCGTCGGTAGAACTCTGCAGGGTCATCAAAGACGTACAGAGGAGTGAGGCGCGTCATATTTTGTTACGACACGCTTGCCTGCGACTTTGTGCGTGTCAGCTACCGTTGTCAAGATGTCAACGCGAGCTGTGCGACGCTGCACCGCGCACGGAAAAGGGAAAAGGGAAGACCTTACAGTAGGTGCAAGATGGGACAGGATGTGGACAGAAGAGTTGAACAAAGTTGCAAACCAGAGTTTGTATGGGAGGAGCACAATACCTACCTTTAGTTGCTGCTTTGTTTGCAGCTGGTGACAAGGTGGAATCTCCAAGTGAAGGTAAGAGGCTGATCTGACCTGTCCAAGGGACCTGGCTTGAAAATTATCTCAAGTGTCATGAAGAAAGGGAACAAAGATTACAGCACTGCAAGTTGAAGTCTTGCAAAGGAGGATTGCCTTCCCAGCGTAGATTTGAGAGAAAGTTGAGACCAACTATGCGTGGCACTGGGTTTGTTTGCTGATGGAAGGAGCTCTCTCTTGATTCGGCATTGGTCAGGCAACAACTTTGTATTATCCCAGACGAGCACGGCGAAGAGACCAAGATCACAGTAGCTTTTCAAGGTCAAAGATGAATTTGAGATTATTTGGCGATGTCCCTATTTACAAAGTTGTCCATGACACCATCTCCTATCGGGTATTCTCGAGAATTTCTTACCCATTGGCGGGTAGCTTTTGCAGGACGCTCCTGAACATCTGGTATTTATTCTCAATAACACCCAAACTTTTTTGTTAGCAAGATTATTTTCCAAATTGTCGCGAAATATAAATTGTTACTCTTCGATCACTGGAAGAGCTGCTGCTGCGCTCAAGAAGCAGGGGCCAAATAGCCACCACCATTCAGGCTAACTGTCTGACTATCCCACGCTGCGTTGGCCGACGAACTGGCATCATAGAAGATCCAGTAGCCCTGACTGATGACGTTGCTCACAGTGGAGTCAGCATCAGTGAAATTAGCAAGGGACGTGTTGGCCGTCAGCGTCCAGTTGGCGGTGGCCGCGAGAGTGACACTGAAGGTCGGAGCCGTGAGGGTTACATTGTCAATGCTGGTAGTACTGTTATACCCATCATAAGCGGTACCGGTCCAGTGGGCATAGTCATTGAGGACGGCATTGATGGCGCTACCGTTGTAGGCAACGAGATCGCCCGACACGACGCTGTCTTCCAATTCCAGCGTGAGGATGGCAGGCTCTATAGCTGAGTTTTGCTCATACCCTGCGAAGTAGTCGAAATCCTGAGTGACTTGGCTCATATTAGCGATAGCAAGGATGCCAGAGGCACTGTTGTTGGCCACAGATGAGACGAACGACGCCGTGCCGATGATGTTACCGAACCAAATGGCAGGCATGTCTGAGCCGAGCACGGTCAAGCGAGAATTGGTGAAGGTGACCTCTGCACCAGATTCGCGAGTCGAGCTCGAAAATAGGACGACGCCTGCCAGGAGTCCCGCTGTGACATCAGAATCCGTGTACAAGGTCGTTTGCACGCCGTCAGAGAAGGTGACGGGGGCATTGGAGGCATGGCCGATCACGTTGGTGAGATTGCAGAGGCCCAGGGCGTAGCAGACAGCCGAGCCAATGCCATCAGTATGGGCAATCGAATTGCTAACATGGACATAGCCAGCTGGTGAGTCACCGGAGAAGGACGAAGCCCGATTACCACCAGAGTAATGTTTGACGTTGCTTGCATATACAGTGCCGTTGCCAGCTGCATACAGTCCATGTGCATTGGGACCAGAGCTGTACAGCCAAGCGTGGTCGACGTAGGCATAGCTGTCGGTGCCGTAGGTGTAAATATTGGCAGCACCGTTGTGGGTGGTCACGTTGACATGGCTGGCATGGAGCGTGGATGTGTTTGCAATGTTGATAGCTGCGTTCACGCCTGAAGAGAACCAATGTGTGAGAATGAATCCCCATTTTCCGGGTCAAGAAGCCCCATGTTGATACGGGAATACTAAAGACTTACCAAAGAAGGCAGCTTGTGTGAGATCTGATGAATATCCCAGCTTGGTGATTGTGCTGTGTGAGAGGTAGACCTCAGAAGAATTGGCCACGACAAGAACACTGGTATCATTGGCATTTTCATAGAGTGATGCGCGGGTAATGTTTCCGTCCTCTGCGTCGTACAGATATGGCCCAGTGATAGCTATGAACTCATAGAGCGCGGTGGATGCGTCCTGGTAGTCTGCCAAGATTGCATTGTCGGCAGTCCAATATGAAGGCGGCAGTTCATCGCTAGGGTCCTCAAAGGTTATGGTAGCTTCGGCGAGTGCTGCCAAGCATAGGATGATTGTGTCACAACGCATGTTCAAGGAGAGTCCACCAGCAAGTACTGTGGGAAGTGTAAATGTGAGGAAACAAGAAACATGGGCCCAATCATGAGGATTGCTAATTTTGTTAAGCCGGAATTGACTCCAGGCACGACATTATATATACGAAGCCGTGCTTCTCGCAAGAGGCAACGATGCAGACGAGACGCGTCCCCCCACATCGGAACAACAGCAAAAACGGATGCGGAGATCAGGCCTAGTAAATGAGGAGTTGCAATTGAAAACGACATGAGCTTGCCAGGGAGCTTCGTGGAGAGTACAAGAACAGGTTACATATGGGTTGTACGAGGTAGGTTGGATCTCCGTTGTGTACGCATGTACAGTAGGTACACGAACATAATCAAAGGCAATGTGCCAGACAACTTTAGCCACCACGGCCGAGAGGTCATGTCCAATAATGCTCAATGGCGGGAAGAGGGATTGGTAAAGTGATCATGCTTGATTCGATGAATACCTAGGTACCTACTAAGTACTTTGCATTACTCCAACAAAATTGGGTGTCTTTTTCGTGTATGTGATGCTTACGCGTAGGAGCTAATCCGGGGAGGTGACATAATTTGGCCAATGCGGCTATTGCATTGAGATAGATGGGGCCGCCCGCAGAATCCGAGGAAGGGGAGAACCAAGACAGATTAACCAGGCACTCGATCTCTTGGTGGAACAGAAGCTTCACCTCCCCTCGTCAAATTTCTGCATTATTGAATTGTTTGGTACTTGCAGTTCGCCCTTATATTAGCATGACCTATACAGCCACCTGATAAGGGGTATAATAAACAAATGCCGTTCACCAGGACAGCTACAACTACCTACGCTACGATAATCCTTGCTAGGCGAGTATGACTTTCCAATCCACAAAGTTAAAGTGGGTACTAGTTAAATACGCATAATTAGGAATTATTTGAAGCAGCTGAGATGACGTTGATTGTAGTCCCGCAGAGGATATAAAAACAGACGTCTTTTTCTGCATTTTGAAAATTTACATCTCACTCTGATCAGAGTTCGCCCGGCTCAGCAATAGGCTTTTTTTTTGGCACGGGAAGTGGGGGAAGGATGCCACGGCACAGCACTGGACATATAAACTGCACGAAGCACACAATCAATTTTCGAACAAGCTTGCAGCTGTGCTCTGTTATTAGGGCATATTGGGATACTATATACCATATTATTCCTCGTTTCCTGGGGTAGGGGTCGGCCCCGCTCCCCGTAAATCTGGGGAAGGAAACTGTGCCGAAATTGTTTCCTGCCGTGTCACTCGTGCGGTCAAAGCTTCATTCCCAGCATGCATGCACCCGAGTGGCCCCACACCTCCTACCTCGCCGGACATACATAGTAATCGTGCACTCAGTATCGCTAAACGTCATCTTATTGGCCAACCTCCGGAGCATCAGGGGACCGGTGACATGGATAGGACTTTGCTGGACACCGATGAAGTTGTCAAGTTTGAGCAGCAATTTTTGGTATCATGGTTAATGCCCGATGAATGTTAGAAGAAAGCAATAGCTCAGCACCGAGTGTATTACATTGCTTGGGTGGATGAGATGATACTATATTCAAGCTCTTCCGTTCGAGATTACCTAGAGGTTAGGCCCTTCATGGGGTAGAGAACAGATAAATTGGATGGATACCTAGGTAAGGCAGTTCTTGATTCCTTAAAAGAGATTCCCGGCTGGAAAAGGCACTCAGAAAATTTGCCTTCAACTCAGACCAGATGAGTTCCAAGTTTCCAGTATCCTGGATCCCATTATATGCCCAGGTCTCTGTGATGCTGCGAATAGTACTCGATGGTTCACATACACCGTAGAGTCGGTTACAAGTACATAGAAAGCCAGTCGGCATAATTGAAATTTTGAAGAGATTTCATGATATTCTGCTTGGGGACAAAATATAGCAGCAGCACGGGCTTTATATCACATCCTGAGATCGCGACAGGGTTTTCTGAACAGCCCAATGCATTTGACCAGCAATGAGCATTAGAATTGGAACCGAACGTTTCCATGACTTATACGTTCAAACCGACTCGTGGCTAGGAACGACAGAGCTACGCTTATCGTCCACAACAAATGACACCATGCTGGCACGACGAGGCCCTGCTCCTCCACCAGGTGAAGCGACATCAGACCGCAGAAGAAGCTTACTACCCCCAATAGTCACCAAATGGGCACCATGACTTCCATCGACCCGTGATGACGCCGACCTTGCCGCGGACCTTGCCCTCGTGGTCGCGCTCTCGACGTGACCGTATAACATCTTGTTCAAAACGGGCCGTAGCACCGGCAAGCAAGCCGCAAGAATGCCAATGCCAGTCTCCGCAGTGGCCCAAATATCCAGATACGAGCCCACATAGGTCCCGTCAGTTTTGAGGTTGAGAGCCATTCTACCGGTGTAGTACGCCCGAATGATGGAGACCACGGTCACAATAGCCCCCAGGAGGAAGACACCCGAGATCTGCATTTTGCGGGTGAGGTTTGTGTTCATGCGCCAAACGAGAGGCATTGGGAGGACAAGGATGAGAGCGTCGGTCACCACGTTGGTGCTGGAGATGATGTGTAGGGCGAGGTTATAATCTATGCAGTGACCAGGAATTGTGTAGTTCCAGTAACTTTTAACGGGTGTGCATGAGAATACGATAATGAACATGGCTGTAAGCGCATGACAGGTGGAGATAATCCCGCCCGCGATGCAGACCCATTTGAAGCGGTGACTGGCTCCGCTGAATATGCGGTGGTAGAGGCAGAGGAGGGAATACTAATGGTGGCGGGTTCTCAAGTCAGCGATCTCAAACCTGACTAACAAAGTCTAGTTCACCTGTTTTTTTCTATTGCCGCAACGCTAGGGTATTTTTGTAATGCACAAGATTCTAACCTTTGTGAATGCCAGTGGTGGATAGTGCAGAATTGCTCCAATCCACGCCGTTCTGATGGACGTTGTTATCAGTTCGGGTTGGTTGAGTACGTTAACGACGAGATGACGCCCAGTGCCATAATAGGCGGCAGCAGCAATGACAGCGGCAAAAGCAAGATTGAAGACCTTTGTAAGATGTGATGAGAATTAGTTCTTCCGGACAATGCAAGGCCGGTTGGCTTACCAGGGCGATGAGAATTAGCCAATCATCCCACCAGAGAGGCTGCGTTTTCAATCTCCGAGCATACAATCGCAATGCTACTGCAACACATGCCAGAGTATGGCATACGGCCAGCGCTGCATATATATCCGGCTGTAAATTTTCATTCCACAGAGGTATTTGAGCCTGTAGAAATGGCGGCAGGGCTGCTACAGCCTCTGGTGGTATGTTCGAGCCGTCGTAATGGACCATTTTGCAAGTTGTGAGCGAGGCCTCGCGGCGGCTGATGCCTAGGCAGCTTTAAAGCAAAGACACTATGAACTAGACTTACAGACTCAAGCAATAAAAATTAGCTTCTTGTACTGCAAGTGGTCCAGAGAGGCAAAGAAAGTTGCTTGAGACATAGTGGCCGTTACGAGGTCTGAATGGGCGGCTTAGCGACTCTTTCCAGCATTGTTTTGTCGGCTCGTGCCGCACAATTGTCTTGGATCGTCGAGTGTATACCTGCCTAGAGCTGTACACGCCGTTTGCAACCCGAGTCCCGGATCAGGTCCCGAGGATTTGAGTGCCACTCTCGGCCCGAGGAAGGTTGTCTAACAAGATGCAAGCAACGGCAGCACACATTACATTCCCGAGTCCCTTCATGTCCCCGCTCAAGTTTGACAAGAGAGGGCTTACTCCGACGTCCCAGGCGCTTATCACCTCGGAGCTTGGGGTGCATTGCATTCGACAAGCCCCTGGCCTCTCTCTTTTGACATTTACCAATTTTCAACTTAGCCTGGGCCTCATTACACACAACATCACTTCGTCGTATATTTGCTCACTAAGAAGAGTCTAATCATAACACCTAATATTCATAAACAAATACTCACAGAAGCGAAGCTAACCTGCATCTTTCCCTCAAAGCGGACCTCGGGAGGTAGATTCTTGCGTTGATTTAGAGCTTGAGCCAAGAATCCCAAGACCACAATATTAATCACAAATTGAATCGTAAAGGTAACATCGGGCAACTATGTAGGCCCGCTCGTGTATTTTCCACAGCCGCCGTCGTGTTTGCTTATCGTTCAGCATGGCCGAAACAAGACTTTCACATAAAATAACGCCAGAGCAGTTCAGGCTCCAGGGGGTATATATATTGCTCTGTGGGCCTTGACCAGCACCCGCCACTTGCAAGCGCTCTTGTTTGCAGCCAATGTGAACATGCATTATCCCCTGAGCACTTTCTCCCTCTCCAGCGCCTGTCTAGGCGCTGGCTTGTGGCCCACTGCTGCCCTGGTGGTCAGTAGTCAGCAACAGCAGTCGTCATCCGTCATGCGCCTGGGTGGACATTTCAACGAGCGCACGTCTTTGGCCGTAAGCCCCGCTGTTCGTGGCACTCGTGCTACTGACGACGCAGTCGGCGTGTTGTATATGAATAGGATTGCCCCCTCGGTGTCGGAGCTGTACATATCGAATGCAGATGGAAGTGGCGAGCGTTTGCTACTAGGCAACCAGTCGTCCTTCGATCAGCACCCTCTGTTCTCACCGGTACAAATAGCATTCCTCCACACCGTAGTTATGGCTCTTCGCAGACGAAGAACAAAGCGGTAACTAACTGTTCTTCTAGGATGGTGAGTGGATTACCTTTTCCACGGATCGGAATGGAGACGGCAACTCGGATATCTACAGAGTCCATCCGGACGGAACGGGCCTAGAACCTTTGATGACCACCCCGGCGACGGAAGACGCAGGGGCTTTGTCGCCAGACGGTACAAAGTTAGCTTTCGTTTCAACAGCTGAAGGACACAAGGCCAACATATGGGTCGAGGACCTGACAACTGGAGACTTGATAAATCTGACCGGGACGAGTGCCGTAGCTGGCGACCCGTCGTCTCCCGATAATTATTTCCAGCCGTCTTGGTCGCCGGATGGACAGTAAGCAACCGCCAGGCTTGGGCACTTGACTCAGCCTAGGCAGAGTATAGATTGCTTTCACAGTCCTCGAAAGTCCTGGAAGATGCTGACAATTCTCACCGACAATAGATGGATCGCATTCTCCTCGGACCGTAATACGCAGTGGATCGGCAACAGGCAAGGCGCTCAGCACACGCAGGTCCTAGGTGTCTACATCATCCGCCCAGACGGTTCTGGATTCCGCCAGATTGTTAACAAAACGGACTACGCGCTTGGTTCGCCCAAATGGTCGCCCGACGGCCAACGCCTCGTATTCTACGAGATCCTCCGCGACATGACCTGGGACGCGCGGCGACCCGAGCTGCAGGCCAACGCGACTTCGCAAATCGTTTCGGTGGACGTGGCCACGGGCCTCAACCGTATCGAGCACACCACCGGGTCCGGCCTCAAATTGTATCCACAGTTCCTGTCAAATGATAACGTGGCGTATGCCATCAAGGGCGGCTCCAGCCAGGGGCTCGCCTCAACGGCCGGGCCGGGCGTGTTGGGTGCCATAAGGGCGCCGTCGTGGTCGCCCGACGGCAAGATGGTTGTCTACCAAAAGATCGCGTACAGACCAGCGCGAAGCCTCGAGTCCCTCCTGTATGCGAACGATAGAGCGTTCGAGTACCGGTTCATTGATGTTTTCCCCGCGCTGTCAAGTCAGGGCGTGCTCGCGTACTCGGAAAAGCAGGGCGGCAACTCTTCACTGGTCACGGTGAACCTGGACGGGACTAACTTTCGGGTCATCTACGCGCTCTCGACAGAAGAAGTTTCCAATAGGGCCGAGGCCTTCTCGCCGACGTGGTCACCGGATGGAAATGTGAGTCCATCCCTTCACTTAGTCCCGGTATTTGGTGGGACTTACCTAGGTACCTCATCCACCAATAATACAATATCTCCGCTTTATTTCCCCTCGAGACAAAGCACTTAATCTGACCACGATAGCAGCATCTTGTATTTTGCATCGGCAACTTCTTCGGCGGGCGGCTTACTGGCAAGGCCCAGCTCTTCCGAGCAAGAGCTGACGGCACGGAGCTTGAGGCGCTCACCAACGACACTGTCCACGTCGGCTTTCCTCATTATTCCCCGGACGGCCAAGCTATTGTATATCGCGAGTTCGCCAACGGCACCCTCACGGGCCTGCGCATTCTGAACCTTGCAGACAGGAGTGTTCGCACCCTCACGACGGGTATGGACAACCTGCCCTTCTGGTCGCCTGACGGCCAGACCATCACCTTCAGTCGCCGTGTAACGCGGTGGAACTGGGAAATCGCGACGGTGCGCCCAGACGGAAGCGATATCCGCTTGCTTACCGAGAGTGGAGCGATGGATGCGCATGGCATTTGGTCTGAGGATGGGAGTCAGATCCTCTACTCGTCGTCCATGTTCGGCTTCCGGCAGGAGATCGCACTCTACGACGACAACTTCGTCGGTAACGGCCAGATAATGATCATGGATTCAGATGGATCCAACAAGACTCCGCTTTCGGATAGTATGTGGGAGGACACATTTGCGCTGATCGTGCCAAACAGGCTCTTGACACCCTGATACTTGTTAGGTGGTATCGGTTATGTATATACCAAGAACCACTTCGCGCTGACACTGAAACTAGTCACTCAGCTCGCATACGATGTGGCACATAGAGTAGTAGTTTGGACATTCTTCGTGTCTGTTAATACCGAAACACCTCTTATTAGCGGCATTTCAGTAGATCAAGACCCAGCAAATCTGTTCATTTGGCGTGGCCCGCATACCGTTCCGTAGCCCATGTATCTTTGACACAATAACGTCTCTCGGGGTCAAGCAACAGTGAATTTTCTTCTTGGGCAGGGGCCTCATCCCCACTAGACCTACATATCAAAGCGTAATAATTCAAGAATGCCTTTCACTGGAGCAGCTGTCATCTGTCATGAAGCTTACTTGGACAATGGCCGCCGGCATGCCGATGATTTCCAAGTTGGAGGCCCCGCCTTTCTGGTGTTAGCTGTAAGAGAAATTGGATATTGCCGTCGCGTAAATATGTGGACGGCGATGTGAAAAGTGGTAGATACCTACTCCGCATCAGTCGGGTTGATTATAGAACAAAAAAAAGAAGAAAAAAAGAGAAAGAAAAAGAAAGAGAACAATATCCTGGTTTCTGTGACCGTGAAGGAATCCTTCGCCGGAAAGTTTTTGGATTCCCCAGATACCAAGCTGGCGATCGAGTCAATTATAGAAGAATTCGTATGCTGCTATTGACAAGTCATGGGGTTGCGAGAGCAACGCGGGACCGAACAAGGTCCGAGAGCAAGCACCCGCTCTGTTCAAACATAGTAGTGGCAGCAAAACAATCGCTGCGCCAGTACAAGCAAATACTAAAAAAATTCCGGAAAGGGTATGAATGGATGGACTGTTAGTGAAAGGGGAGGCTACTATTGGACGACTGATATTGCCTGCTCCTTGGGGATTTGACTTGGGTTGTTCCTTGATATCTATCAGCTTCGATTTGGAGGAGTCTTGTCTACTCCCGGGCGTTCAGGGCTGAGTATCTATGTCCTCTTCGCATACATACCCGGATGGGTAGGCTTGTGGAACGTCCGGCACAGCGCCGCCATGTCCTGGACCGCCATGTCCCGTCCCGCCTCCCATCCGGACTTTCATACGACCTGCTGGAGCGAATCGTTGGGGTCGCTTCATCGTATTTGAAGAAGCTCAGCATACGTCCAAAAGTTGCTTCACGCAGGTATCTTCTTGCTCCATACCCTCCATCCGTCTGGTGCCGCTAATGGCTGGCCTTGCCCCATGCTCAATACTCGTGTAAGTCGTTCGTAGACCATCTCAAGCCTCGTCGGGTCCCCAGTGCGCAAGCAAATCGGCAATGCACCTGCCATTTGGATGCCGCTGGGTGAGTGTTGTAGCTTCTTTACCTTTCCCCGACCCTTTACATCGAACCCACCGCCCCTGAAGCGCTATTATCATGCAGCTTTGTGGATCCATTTCTTATCCAATTGGTGTGCCACCGTGTGTCTACATCTTGGTCGTAGTCGTAGTCTCCATCTGCATGGGGGGCGGTGGGTTCTTCGGCTTCGGCTTGTATTTTGGTTCTAATATTCCAAGCTGTGTACAATATGATCAGCTCTCATGTCCCTGGGAACGTAACTTCCAAGGAGCCTCCCATCGCATGGTCTGAGGCAAACGTACCATGGAGAGAAATCTCCAGACTGGATCCGTTGGCTGTGCGCCCACACCAATCCAGTACTTGGCTCGGTCAATGTCGAGCTGTATGTCCTTGTGAAGCTTTCCCGATGTGTCGTACGAGGTCTTCTTCGGTACGGGGTCGTAGGTCCCTATCACCTCGAGCGGCTTGCTGTTTCGGGCTGTCCTGCGGAGAGAAGTCAGCAATCATGGAGGGCTGGCGGTCAACGGGAAGGGTATATATGCACCTGGCATGTGCAACGACGATATTGTAGAAGGGGGCGTTTGTCCGCCCGAAACGGGCGAGTCTGATCTTGACCACCATGGCTGTTGCGCAAGAGTTGGGCGATGGGGGAGAGCAGCAACGGCAGTATAAATTGTATAAATTGATGAGACGTCGTTGCAGTCGGTGTCAATTTTTGAGTGGGTCCAAGCTTCCGCACTTAGCCAATCACGAGACCAGAATGAGAGGCGGCCCTGCTCCGAGGGTTGCCCCTGCTCGTGGGAATGACGTCGGCCTGGGATGTCCACTACTATCAACGACTATTCCTCCCTCTGCACAGTCCAATGAGACATTGGGAAGTTTCTCGATCTCCATTTATCTGAAGTTCACGCCGAGCTTTTTCTGACTTGAATTTCAAGCTACGCAGGGCATTCATCACACAGACTTACGATATCACTCACCTCATCACGCTGCCAATGATGGGACTCAAATTCCTTGGTGCAAAGGCCGCTGCGGCGCTGGACAAGGAATTGATGAGCAGTGGTGCCTTTTCAATCGACCAGCTCATGGAGTTGGCCGGTCTTTCGGTGTCACAGGCTGGTGCGGCTCGCCTGGAACGACTGTCGTATTTTTTACAGCTGACTTGTTTCCTTCAGTCTATCGTGTTCAGCCTCCCAGCAGCGGACGTAGAGTCCTCGTCGCTTGCGGTCCGGGAAACAATGGTTCGTCGACTCCTTGTCCTTTCACACTACCCCGTCTCTTATTATGTCCCAGCTGACACCTGATCTAGGGGGTGATGGCCTTGTCGCTGCTCGTCATCTTTTCCAGTACGGCTACCAGCCGACAATCTACTATCCCAAGAGAAGCAAGAACGAACTCTATCAGGTGGGTGGCGACGTCCTTGCATTCGAATCCCTAGCAAGGTCACGTTGGTTGTTTGTCTGATCGCCATGTCCTTCCTATCATCACTCCTAGAAACCAATATGAAATTCCTCGGAAGAGCATCTCGTGTGCCGTATCTCTTGCCTTCTCTCTCATTTATTCCATCTCGTTTCCGTTTGCGGGTCTCGGGCTCTGAAACTTCTGCTCACCAGATTTGTAGCGATTGACCAAACAATTGGAGGACCTTGAGGTCCCGTTCACAGAGGACTTTACGGGAGCCGTCGAGTCCACCGATCATATCGTCGACGCTATATTCGGTCTGTCATTGAAGTGTTGAATGTAGATATGCCGTTCATGTACTGATTTAACTCAGGTTTCAGTTTCTCCGGTGAGGTTCGCGAGCCGTTCCCAGCCGTTATCCAGGTTTTGGAGGAGACTAAGATCCCGGTGACCTCCGTCGATGCTCCGTCGTCCTGGAACATCGAGGACGGGCCACCAAGTTCCGGCTTGGGCAGCCGGTTCAACCCTACAGCTTTGATTAGCCTCACTGCGCCCAAGCCTTTGGTCAAGTTTTTCAAAGGCCGCCATTTTGTCGGAGGGAGGTACGCACCGTGCTTATTCTTCTCATCCCCCGAGTGATCACTAATATACTGAAGGTTCGTGTCGCCCGCCATTGCCAAGAAGTACGATTTTGAGGTTCCCGACTACCAAGGCATCGACCAGGTTGTGGAAGTCGACGCGAACGGGCAGAAGCTGTGATTCTATCTTTTGGCATAGTTGAGAGGATGGCTGGAGAAGCAGAAGAACCCGGGGGTATTCCTGCTGGTGTCAACTGACCACGCAACCACCTGAGCGGCTATTCGGGCAGACCATGCTAGGACAATGCCCTTCAATCATGGCGTCCTTCACTGTGATGGTTTTATCGAAGCAGCTCGTTGTTGACGGGTCGAGACTCGGACATATCTTGACGAAAACCAGATACTCCTTCCCGCAGACTGGGCAATCACAGGTATGTCTCTCACACATTAGTCGGTATAGGCGTGAATCCTTCAATGGGTTTTGGAAATGATCGGTATAGTAAAGTAGTGAAACCGCATCGTCGTCACCAATGAGCGTAGCTCTTGCAATGCTGTCCCTTCAGATTCGCCAGGTGTCCTTATCATACAAGATGGAAACACTAAACAGAACTCGGTCGAAACGAATCCGATAGACCTGTGGCACAGGAGAGCTGACGAGATCGTCGTCACCGGAGGTTTTGCTCCCCCTGCTTGACAGCGGACTTGCCCCGATTTATCAGCATCAACGTCGAAGCGGAAAGCCTTGTGGCCTTGAATGGATAGAGAAAAGAAAGTTGTTTGCTTCTTGCCACAGCAACCCGGGGCCGTCTGAGAGCTTGGAAGTGGCTGATTGTTGCAACGTGTGGCGATGCCTAAGAGTGGAGGACTTGGAATAAACAATGCATGTCAAACAGCTGTGCTTCGGCACTGCCCGGCCGCTGCTAGGTCGACAGAAACAAAGGCCACACGTTGAATGCGCATGGGGCACTCCAAGACCCGGCCATTGTTGAGCATATCAAACCAACAGATCCTTGGGCAAAAATCTCTTGAGCAGCACGGAATACCTACCTTCATCCACAGGTCCGACCTATACCATGTAAGCCGGAGCAAACGCTCCTGACAGCGTTTGATAGGTTCCTATTGGCGCTTATCGCGAGTAGAAGAGGACACCCAGCCGAATGCTCCCCCAGTCGCCTCGGACCGACTCGTTCCAGCCCCCGCTGAGTGCCGATCGAGGTGACAGAACCTGTGCTTCTCGATCGCCACCTTCGACCCCCACTACAATGTCTTGGATCAGCTAGCTTTTAGCGACGCCCTCAAGCAGATGGAAAGGAAAGAAAATGAAGTGCCATTGACGAGCAAACGTTTGGAGCTAGGCTTTTGATTCTTAATATGTCAGTGCGTAGAAATGCGGAAACCAGCTTCTCAAACAGTTGGCTCTAGCAGCGACTAGAGTCTTCTAGATCGGTCGACGGCCCGTAGGGTTGGGTCCTAAGGCCAGGGACGGGGATGCTAGCCCTTCCCTGCCTCCCGAGACCGTCAGTAATTTCGGCGGTGACGTCGATTTGTTGGCGAATGCATATGATGCATGCTCGAGGTTGGTTAGAGACAAGTAGTTCACGGACGCTTCAATTTGATAATTCAGGGAATAAACGCGCATTTGCTGCTCTGGACGATTGTCTTGTGCTGGGGGTAGCATTCGAAGAATCACCGAGCAGGGTCGATCTTCAGTGGATATGCGGAGCCCCTTCGGGTGGCACCCGAGCATCCGCTCGCACGAATATCGTCACAACCGGGGAACAGGACCCCCACAAGCTGCCTAGCGCAACAGGACCCTGATGTGCTTTCAGCCGGCCAACCTGATCCTTGTGATTTACAGGGTCCAAGTCAGGCACACAGCACGGTAGTGCGCCTCAACTGGGTATTATGCTCGTAGGTGGGAGATACCGTGAGACGACCCAGGATGGCCCGGATGAGCGAAAACCTAGGCTTGACAGCATCCGCGAGTATGATGTAGTGGCCGGCAATTACCGAGTCCATTCCTTTCAGGCCTGACGTCGAGCTGCTCGGCTTCTTCTAGTCGTTTCTATATTGCGGGCCGACGAGAGCTGAGAGTAAAGGATGATTTCTATTATTGTCATATCCGGAGGGGGAGGGGATCAAGAAGCCTTTGATGAATTACTAGGTAGGCTAACAATATTAACGGTCCCGTACCTTACATTAGCAATCCTTTGCCCTTGTACGGACGCTAAGAATCAAGGTCTAAACGTCTAGCTACAGTTGATTGTCTGGTCTAATTCCCGGTGGGTGTTTATTTGGACGAATCCAACGGACTAGACGCTTTTCTCTGAGCCACACCTAATCTCCCAGGAGGCTTTTCGTGTGACGAATGGACGAGGCATACGCGACAGAGCTCAGCTTGATCAATATTGGCTTGTGTCGTGCCCCATACTGTTGTGCCTGTCTACTCGTTTGCGCTAGACCTTGTAGCACAATGCAGACGTAACAAACTTCAAAGCTTCCCTAAGCACAGCCCTTGGCAGACCTCCGAGCGGCTTGTGGAAATTGCCGAGAGCTTTCTCGAACTTCAAGCTCTTGCTCAGAGTAGTCGAGGCGTTGTTCGGTTCTAGCCGAGGCACGTCGTTCGCCCAGTGCCTGTCCTTCCTGTTGATCTTGGAATATTCGTGGAACAACGCCACACCCGTGGTTTGTGTTTCCAAGGATCTACAACGCCACACCCGAATGCCAAACATGTGCTGGTCCTTTTTGCTTTGCCACTTGGTTCGACGGAAAGGCTTCCCTACTTGGGCGTAGTCTGTGGCGCTTCAGCATACTCAAGATGATCTTCTCCAATTCAAGTAAATGTGCGACGTTATGATTATGAGCCGCATAAAAGTATTCGAGTCACGATGTTTGATCGTGTCGTGCGCACAGCGAGTTCCATGTGGAACATGAACTTTCCTATGAAGCCAAGACTGAAGTTCAATCCGACCGATTGGTCTGTCTTACCGTGTTACTGCGGCACTTGGCTGCAGGCCGAGGCTTGCGTCATGTAGGTACGGAATTGTTCGTCGGCGTCCCAAGCTGCTTCCTGTAATATCAGGATCGGAGCATACGCTTTGCATAAATAGCGGTCTTCAGGTGGGGAGAGAGGGGGGGCTATTTTGCATTTCGGAATGACAAAGGCCCAGATTGAGAAAAGCATTGCGTATTATTTTCTCGTATTTTCTGACGCGTGGGTCTAGCTCTAATACATAATAATCAGTGAGGCCCTCAGCATGCCACTATCATCCTCATGGAAGCTAGACTTCTTTAATACAACCCTTGTGGGCATTCAGGCAATGAATACGACGCTTCACCCATGCCTGCAGCATCTTTCTGCGGGCATCCTGGACAATTCCTCCTGCAACCACGAACCAACGCAGGCTGGTAACGTGGTCACAAGAAGGCAATCTTACCTAACTTAGACCTGGGTGAACGATTTTTCTTTCAAGCCATCTCGTTGGATTTCCCACACTGGCTTACCCAATTCGATCCATCTCTGTCCGAATTCGCTCAGGACCTGATCGACATCCAGAGCGTGCTCGCGGACCACTGCCTCATACTCTTCATCCGTGCCGAAAGTGGCTACCTTCCACTCTCTCGTCCACCGCTGCACAGCAGTACGAGCTTCATCGCTCTGACTTTGAACATCCTTGGCAATCATGTAAAAGCTTGATTTGTACTGGTGTTGCTGACTTGGCTTGAACAATTGGATTTGCGCGAACTTGCTGAAAGTGTAGAACAGGGTGAGCGAGTTCCAAGTCTCCGGCTTATGCAGAAGGACGATCATTCTCCCACCTCTCTTGACGCGCGAGACGGCCAGCGCCAGCTGTGAGGCCTTTAGGCGGTGAGCCTCGCGCAACTCGCGATGGGAGCCGAGGAGAGCCTGGTGAGGGCGCAAAACGCCCCCCTCAGCGGTGACGAGATCAAACGTGGCGGTGGGGCGAATTAGCCTGGGAAGGAAGTTCGTTGCGTCCGGGTGGTCGGCGGGAATCTGGTCGGGCAACATGCCCATGTCGCCAGCCATCAGCGTGATGTCGGCAGGGTGGAATATGAGGCGTTTGTCTTTGACGAGGACGGGGATGCCGCAGAGCTTGTCACTGAGGGTGATGCCCGTCACTTGAGCGTTTGGGTTGCGCCGCAGGGCCTTTTGTACGAAACCACCTGGAGCAAAACCAAAAGCCAAAACTGTGGGCCTAGGATTGTGCAGAGTGAATATGCCCGTAGCCATCTCCATCTTGTCGGCGACGCTGCGCATCATGCTCATGAATTTCTGGCTCGTTTCGCAGTCGGCATTGTCGGTGTGCCACTTTTGTTTCTTGAAGTACTCGTCCCCCTCCGTGCTGCTCCAACCCTGCCATTTGTAATCTGAAGTCAGCAGTCGGACATACAAAATATTTTCAATCAGTCTCCTCCTGGCGATCAATTGGAAGATTGTCGGATGTACCTTCAGACGTAGCTCTTGTAGTTCACTGGCGACCGGACAATTTTCGAAGAAATAGGCGTAGACAGTGGCCTGGTCGTGATGGAGGAGATCCTCGCTCCCATCGTGGCGACGTGGTTCAGTTGTCTCTTTGTGGTTGTCATCTGTGTGCTGGCCAGACTTGCCGTCGTCAAGGAGCTGTTCTGTCGAGTTGCTGATACGTAGCTCCTTCAGAGCACTGAGGTGACGGTCAACGTCCTCGGTGTTCTCATTGCTTTTGATTTGCTGCTCGTGGGAGGGTGACAATGCTTTGCATGTCGGGGCATAGTTTTCCTTGTTCCTATCGCTGCCCTCACGCGTGCGGCCAGGCGAAGGGGCTCCTGGCGAGCACTGATCATCAACGTGCGCCATAATGTGGTTGGGCGTGTTGGTCGGAATGGGATGTTGTGGGTGTCGTTTCTCGTACAGAGAATAGCTGCATGCTGGCTCAACGGAAACAATGACCTTGAAAACAAATTGGGAAAAGGTGAAAGGTTGCTGGTTGTCGATTTCTAGTTGCTAGGCCACCAGGTAGTTTGCTACGAACTATGCGATACAGATAGCTCTTATTCGAATTGCACCTAGGCAGATAGGTCACCGTGTAGAACTGAAGTGTTTGTTCAAACCAGGCACCCAAGGCAACCAGGCAGGGTGATCAAAGGACGAGGCAGAGCGCTTGCCATGGTCATCTACTGGCACCAATAGAAATTTGGGCATCATTTGCTTCTCGCTT
Source organism: Gnomoniopsis sp. IMI 355080 (assembly GCA_027946555.1). Taxonomy (NCBI): domain Eukaryota; kingdom Fungi; phylum Ascomycota; class Sordariomycetes; order Diaporthales; family Gnomoniaceae; genus Gnomoniopsis; species Gnomoniopsis sp. IMI 355080. The sequence goes on from JAPEVC010000100.1 coordinate 122,274, forward strand.
ACTTTTCAACTTCGGTATATCGGAATCTAACAATTATGGAAAACAAGACCTGCCTGTACTCCATCTTACGAATGGACATGTTGAAAAGCTGTACAGAAACCTTGATGATCATGGCTCACTGACTTGGGCATTGTTGCTGAGTGGCTAGCTTACTAAGTCTTTGGCTCTCTGTGATTTGTGACGGTATGTCATGGTATCTTGGTGCAGGACTTCCAATGCGCAAGGCAAGTTTACTGAAGTATTGTGAGGTACAATGGATCCTTTAGTGAAGGGAAGTGCACTTTCTAGGAGAGCGCCCTGCGTTCTACCACCACATTCTATCTAGACTGCTAGTAGCTTAAATGACAATGCAGAAAGGTTTCTTTGTGTCTGTAGTTGCTATATCATAAGAAACTTAGACTCGAGAGAAATTGAGGACTTAATCTCGGATCAACTATTTCCAGGTCTTACAGCACACCTGCACCTTATGAATTGAAATCGCCCTGACCGACCGCATTTCTCAAGAGGCTTCGAATGCTTCGCACATAAATTTCGTTGTATCCAGCCTTGCTGCTATGGCACAGCTCATCCGGTGGACTAAGCCGCAAAAGGTTGTTCCAGTCGTGGGTTTGGGCGCTTCGGATTTTGAGCGGCATGCTCTATTTGCTTGGTAGCTACATCACGGCTACAGCACTACCTGGGTAATGCCGAGTTCTTGGCCTGTTAGTGGCTGTGGTCTTTATAGGCTACATTCTGGACGCAGAGCTGAGTATCTCGATTGGACGCTCATAGTATGACCATCATTGCGAGTAGAGCAGTGCTCTCTGACTACTTTTCTGTCATAAGTGTGGAAAGAACAGCTGGGCTTCAGCTGGGCATTAGCTGGGCTGCTTGAATAATGATTGTCAAGGTTTGGAAAATCGCGAACTCACACTCCATGTGCAATGGAAGCTGTAACTTCGGATAACACAAGTAGAACTCGGTAAGGTCCTCAGACGGAGGGTACCCGAGAAGACGACACACACCCCCTTGGACATTTCGGGAGATCACCATCGATTGTTCGACGATCTTATGATCTGAGCAAGTTCGTCCCATTCTCCACATGGAAAACGTTGCATTGAATTACTCTATGGTCAATGCCCCTGTCCGGGGTTGTTGAAGTCCCTGGCACGAGTAATACGTGCCTGGCAGGGGCAAGCTTGGCGAAGGGCTTTCCGCACAATCTATTGAATCTCGTCTGAAGGCGAGTTTCATAAGCGCCCGGAGAATTCCTAACACACTCGAATCCTGGCTTTGCGACAGAGAACCCTCGATTTCCTAGTATCTCAGCCTCTTAGTGCCGCAGAACATGCCAAAACAGTGTGGATAATTGTCCAATGTGAAGCAGGGTTCTAATTAGTCTATTTCAAGCTTATTATATACATAATTATGCATACTTAAGGCAGGCTCCGAAGCCATGAAGCCACATCGAATTGTAAACGCTGCAACGCGGATATGCCAAGTCGTCTTTTCGGTCACTTTGATAATTAATTCATTCTTTTACGACTTGGTGTCGATACTACAATCATTTCTCTTTCGCTTCACGACAAGATTCACCAGCATGGTTCTGTTCAGCAGCTTCATGGCTATTGTAGCCCGTGAGTATTCCTGTTGATCTCGCATCACAAGGGGCCAGAACTGGGGCAAGACTGATCTAATCCCTCGACCTAGTCTCTATCACTACCGCTCTCGCAGCACCAAGCGCTCACTTCCCACGACTAGAGATACGACAAAACAGTGGCAATGTGACAACCGTCAACGCCGGTGCCGCCGCGGTCGGCAAGGGCCAGGGGAACCAATTCACTGTGGGCGGTTGCATCAACGACGCGGACTGCGGCTCGGGATGCTGCGCCGGCGGTGCCATTAGCGGTAGCACAGGTAGAGCTGGAGTGGGTGTCTGCTCCGGTAAGGGCTCCGGTGTTGAGTTCCAGAAGGGCAAGACAGGGTGCGGATTCGAAGATCCAAACGCGGCGCTTACGTTGCAGGAAGCGGCCGCGCAGGTTGAGAAGCAGGGCTTCTAAGATATCCAATACATTTGACAGCGAAATGTGGCATTGAGCTCCGCTATTTCGACAAATAAGCCAGAGCACACAAATATTACCATGAATTTGCTTCATTACTGCGAGCAAGCAAAGAGAGGAAGGGGGTATATTGGACGATGATGTGTGGGAGCACGCTGGGGGCCTCTGCTTACGTTTAGCTCTGCAGGTGGAGGTTCAGCACCAGCCAATAATTGAGTGTTGGCTGACCACAATTCAGTCGCCCGTCGCGTCAGGTCTCACTGAAAGCCTTTTATAATTAGTCTCAAAGTGAGCCCAGGACGAGCCAATCATTCTTGTACATAATGTATCACCCCCC